>JAZAYU010000995.1:0-82500 GCA_038501625.1 Corbicula japonica
TCTCTCTTCCAACCGAGGATGACGTCACTGAAGCCTTTATGATTGCAAGGGAGAAAAATCTGCTCAAACTAGATCTGAATCTATATCAAAGAAAAGGTAGCGTAATTAGATCTATATATTTATAAAAGGAATTTCCAATTATTTAAATTCGGATGTAAATAAAATTAAAACCCAGTACATAAAGGTTAAAATGTTGCTAAACTTCGCAGTTTTAACATGTATACAAGGACAGTGTATACGGTTTTTAGGCCCCCCCCCCCCCTGCCCTATTATCATTGTTCATTTTTTCGATTTTGATAAAAAATAAAGTCAATAAAAGTCAATAAAAGTACATACAATAAAACCAAAATGAATCAAAATTATAAATTGAAGTAAGTTTCATTTCTATCTACAAACTTATCCAAACTCAAGGATCATATTTTGCTGTATAAACAACATGTTAATCTTGGTCAGATTATTCTTAATAATCAAAGCATTGTAATTGGCTTAGAGGTAAATTTAAAAAAAAAGAAATTAGCTTAAAATTTGAATTTTAAGATAAACAAAATTGTGCAATAGTTTTTGCGTATTAAGTAGTGTTTATATACATCAGTTAAATTTGTCATGTAACCTGCACTCGGTGAAAAATAATTAGCTAGAAGTTTTAAATTATTGGTACTGAACATTGCTGGATTCAATAACACATTAACGAAGAACTCAAATGCATAAAATATCTCAATAATTTTCTGATTTCCAAAACTACGCGTATTTCAGTTTTTAATCTGATTTTAAGAAAAGAATTATTTCTACGTGTGTTATTTTCCAGTTTAATACCTTTGCAGTTAAATACTTACCTTTAAGAACAGTGAAATTGCTTTTTTTTCAATTATCAAACCAATTTGAAATTTCATTCAAACTTAAATTTCTTGGTTATCAATTATTGTAATAACATATCTTTATTAGTATAAATCAATTTTCAATTTAGTCTCAACTGCACAATGTCCTCTGTCTCTTGCTCATGGCAAGCGCACAACTAGCAACCCCGATGCGGACAGGAGAGTGAATGATGCCATCCTGGCTACACGGCTGCTTCTAAAGGGGTTTGTATTGTACTCAAATATACCAAGTTTGTATATTTAAAATATTGCTTCCTTGTTATCAGCAATAGTTCATGATTTATATTGATATGTTATAAAACGCATATCGCGATTCTGCTGAAACAGCCATAACTCACCTGTCCAAGATAATAGCTCACATTATAAATTTGTTGCACGTATTTGGTTACTTCTAATGTGGTGCACGATTAATATAAAATACATGTACTTTCAAATGTTAGTTATTTCAAATATTTTCTAGTGTTTGAGCAAGGTACGAGTATAAGCAATTACTAAGCAAGATATCTCAGAAGTTTTAACGTTATTCTGTGTCATTTCAAAAATTTTCGGTTCAAACTTAACATTTATTTTTTTAAACAGTAACAAGCATAATTTGGAGGAACTTCAGCATGAAAGCGTGAGAGAAATCTTCTCGCGCGTTAACGGCGATACGTGCAATGTAGCTGCCATGCCAACACCAGAAAGCTGCGACTTCGCTAATCTTAAATACCGTAAGCCAGATGGATCTTGCAACAACAAACAGCACCCTGAATGGGGCATGGCCGGGCGGCAACAGGAAAGAGTACTTCGAAACGCTTACGGTAAATATAATGCAACTTTTACGTAAAACGTAGCTCTTTCAATCACATTTTTCATTTACGAAGTTACAACTGTCGTTGATTTGTTTTCAGCAACCTTAATAAAGTTGCCCTTTACTTCAATTAAGTGTCGGCATTGTGGGTCATTTTGGCTAAAATATGTTAGGCAGTTGAAGCCGGTTCTAGATAGCCTGAGGGTTAATACAGCAGATACAATGAAGTTATTGATTCGAATCATATTTGAAATATATTTAGCAATTGAAATACCGAGGTTAGAGATATAAAAGGCCTTTCTGATCCATAGAGTAGTCTAAATGTTTAGTCTTAGTCATAAATTGTGAAATGGTTTTATTTTAAACTTTGAATTTCACGCCAGATCTCTTTCACCCTTGAGGGCTCATCATAATATTCATTATATATATCATATATATAATCATTTCGTGGTTTTGCACAAAATAATCTCCCTCATCTAGAATGGCGAAGGTGAAGAAACAGGTTCACCCCACAGCTATTATTTTAGTTAAAATCAAGGTCTTTATCTGTTATTGCATTTTCAAATAACTCGGATTTTGACACCAATCTTCTTACCTGAAATGAAACATTAAAATACAAATTCTCAAATACAAAGGGGATATCTCTTAGTTTGATTTGAAGAAACGCTTAACTAATATAACTAGAGTTGTTAAAATTTCAGCTGATGGTCTTGGCTTACCACGAGTGAATGGTCGAGACGGAACCCCACTCCCCAATCCACGTGATATCAGCAACGTGATCAACAAGAATCCCTCGGTGAATACCACTAGAAGCGAAAAGCTCACTCTTCACACTATGGGGTTCGGGCAGTTTCTGGACCATGACATAACGCTAACTCCGGTACAATCCGGTGTGTTTTAAAAAGTATCTTTTGCAATACAATTGAATTTAAGAACTTTAATTCACTTATAGGTAAAAGCACGCAAAATAGTTGACATGATAGGCCCATAATGTTCCCGTGATAATACGTGATGTTATAAATAAGGAAATACACAATTATGTAGCTATTAATAGTGTTTTAGCATTTGCATTTATATGTAAGCCAGTGACAATAAAGGATTTTTAAAACTATTCTGTTAATTAATTTTATATAGATAAAAACCGACGAAAGAGCCGATCGGTCTTGGTCTATTTGTTCGCACCATATTTTTGTGCATGCGCATGCGCAAACGTTCTTTTAGGTTTAGAAGACGGGTGAGTCACTGATTAAAATGAATGTAGACATAAAATATTAAGAGTTCAATTTGGAGATCTAAAAGCTAAAGAGAAGGCTTTCTCGGCCTGTGATATCGCTTCGCTTTCTTAAATTCTCATCTGTTAATCATCAAAATTGTACTCTAATATCTGCACAAAATAGGCGGTTATCTAAAAATTATTAACACAAAATCAAAAGTGTGTTTAAATGTCTTCATCTGCTTCCATATGTCATTGGTATTATTGAAGACGAGCGACTCACTAATAGTTTCTGTTTCAGATGGATCCCATGGCTGTGTGCGCATTTAGTTTTTTTTCGAAATAATTTAAATCAATCGTTTTTTTACAATAATCACTTGTCTCTCAATGAAACCCTGTGCCTTTAAGTTCCGGTTCTCCATACAATTTGTAAAATTTTCATTAACATTTACAGATAGTTGGACTTCTTTTCAAGTTGTATGCTGAGTTTTAAAATAAAGACCTCCACATGGCATTACTAAAAGTTTAGATAGAGATATTTTGGGCGCATACAGTTCTGATGATAACACCATAAAAGCGGTTTCTGCACAAAAGCCATACTGTTATAAAACCTAACAGACAACGACACGACGATAATTTAAATTAGAAATAATGTTGTTTTACTGTTTTCAGTTATAAGCAACTGCTGCGAATCTACAGCTCGTGACGAGTAAGTTTTATACAAATTGTTGTTTGTTTTATTTGGCATTTAGACTTTCTCTAAGGTTGTATTTAGCGATAATACGAATATTAGGGGACTGATCTCAGTTCAAATGGCTGTTAACCAGAGAGTAATTTACTTAGTTCATTGAATGTCTTACTTACTTCATAGAATGTATTTGCAAACAAATGAAACTGGCATTTTTGACGCGATTCTTCTGAATTCTAGATAAATTGATCATTTGTAGGTTGTTTCTGATTTGCAATTTGTATTTTGTGAGAATGGCCATCAATTTTAAGAGGGAAATTCTTTGTGGCCCTCTCTACGAATACGAAGCAGTATTTACCTTATGGATTCACTTTCTTTTCAAATCAACGAAGTTCTGAATTCACATCGAAACTGGCATTGATCCCAATCAAAACAATCATTTTCATAAAGCACTGAGATATAATATTGGTGTCTCGAAGGACGTTTCACACTGAAGTACAATAAACGGGATAACCATTTGCAATTCAGTGACAGTGCACCGGGTGGACAGTGACAGTTAACCGGACTGTTGCTGAATTAAAAACACACAAGTGTTTCGTAAGTAAAGATAGACCTTTTTATAATCTTAATCATTTAAATTGTTCCTTTAAAAAGAACAAATTCCTTACACTATTTATAATTTGTTTCAGCACTGATAACTGTTTCAACGTCATCATGAACGCCAGCCCGAATGAGGACTCTGAGATTTTTACACCTGGTTACTGCATGCCAGTTCAACGCTCTTCGCCTGTACTCTGTAGAGACTGTAAGTTGATGACGTCATTGAAGTAATAATTACATCGAAGGTTGCACACGAGACTGTTGTAACTACATTAATGTAAAGAATAAGTAACGATAGTCTTGTGTGCAACAGTCGATATACATTGTACCTTCGCACTATGACTGAATGAAGAACATTGTAGGACTTGGTTAGACTGCGCCGGTATTAAGGCTGATCTGGGTCTACACTGGTTGCATAGACCATCAGCTTCATTTTGTTGTGACGTGTCACATTTTCCAAATAGCTTTACTAGCTTTTCCTTAATTGGCGATATTCAAATGACTTTGTTCGTTTAACATGTTTGATGATATGCTATTGTGTTTATGATACACCAGCCTCTATAACTAATCAAACTTGATTGCTGCCAGCAAGCTCGCTGTATCACAATCCGTTGTCTTGCAAAAGTTCGTCTTCTGTATTTGCAACTGAAATGAGTTATCAACACGTAGCTG
Organism: Corbicula japonica; assembly: GCA_038501625.1. Lineage (NCBI taxonomy): Eukaryota > Metazoa > Mollusca > Bivalvia > Venerida > Cyrenidae > Corbicula > Corbicula japonica. Next base: position 4,839 of record JAZAYU010000995.1, read on the forward strand.
ACTGACATGAGGTTTTCTGCACTATTTTATATGCCTATACTTAAAACATTTTATCAAAAATAAACTGTATATGCAAATTCTTATTTAATACTTCTTTTCAGTCACCTCCCAAACACCAGTAAGACAACCAAAGAACAGCATTACGTCATTTATTGATGCTTCGAATGTTTACGGGTCTTCTCAAGCAACACAAACTGCACTTCGAGATCCAAGTAATATATCTGTTTTATATTTAATTGAAGTCCTGTATAATCAACGGATTTTAGAGTCAGTGGTTTCTTTTCAGTAGATGATAAGAAAGAATCTGTTCATTTACCTTAATTCAAAGTTTTAATAACTACACAGTATTTTCGTAAAAAAAATCAGAATAAGAAAACGTACATTAATGTTCTATTTAAGCTTTTGTTTGTTTTAACTTAAAATATTTTGCGCACAAATATAACCCCTGTTTTGTGCTGTGTAAACGCAGATTCGGGCAAGTTGAAGACGGAGGGTGGGGTCAGACCACCAAATGGAAATGACGCTGACTGTATTTTAACGGAACCCAATCAACACTGCACCGCCGCTGGTAAGTGTTTGTCATCCTTTTGGCAACCATGTTAATAATAACATTATTTAAAAATCAACAGCTACAGTCTTCCGTCTTTGATATATTTTAATTACCTTCTAGCTTGAAAACTAGGGCCCAAGATTATCAGATGCTTGAGATTTGAGGCTGATCTCCAGATTTATGATCTTGGGCATAGCCGGTGAACGTACAGTTTGGGAGACTTTGATAACGACTTTACTCATGTTCGTTATCAAGGATCCAGTTCTTTATGAATCAGGAAGTACTGTACATATATAATTAAATTACTATATATATTTTTTTATTTATTTAATATATAATTACAAAATATGTTGTTTCTCTAGCATATACCTCCAGTAAGTTATGTTCGAGCGTCTAAATGTATTTTTTGCTGTTGTCTGTGCTGCTGTGGGTATTACTCGGTCTCACTTTTTCATTTTGATCATTGTTTCTCTTGTACATTTTGCAGGAGATGTACGAGTAAACGAAGTCCCCAGTCTCACGAGCTACCACTACTTGTTTATCTTAGAACATAACAGAATAGCCGAAAGACTTAAAGGTACGCATAAATTTTAAACTAAGTACCGGTAATTGAGTTCCTTATTTTGTCCGATAATGCGTTTTGCAACAAAGTGAAATATGCATATAAGGCATTGTCACATTCAGAAGACAAAACCTTCCTACACTGTCAAGCAAGAAGAAGAGAGAAGAAAAGAGAGCAGTGTTTCTGAAATGACCAATTAAAAAAGCCATCAAAACGAATGACAAAAATGACATCTCGAGGTGTTTCCGCCTTGGAACGGTCAATGGCAACACGATTTTGCTACTGGGCCTTTAAACAAGGTTCAATGGTGCGCTAGCCGCATACTTGCCAAAACAGGTTCTTGTATGAGCAAACTAGTACAAGTTGTCTTGATTAAGACAACTTTTAGTTTAACAGTTGCACGTTTTAGTACGAAGTACTACTAGTTGTATGGACAGTTATCAAATCATTGTGTAGCCGTTGTTCTTTTGGAGAAAAAAAAAACGAGTGACAATTTGATGTATCCTTGAACCTGCTTAAAACCACAGAGCCAGTTATATATTACAACTAGCCGTTCCAAATCAAATAACATCTTACGATCGATCTTTTCATTTATTTTTTTAGAATTATTTTTGTTTTGAATTGGTCATGTTATGAACATATTATCTTTCTTCTTACGTTGTGTTACAGTTATTAGTTGCATAGGAAGCCTGATTTTTCTGAACATGGAATTCGTTGTTTTGTATATTTCACATAATAAATTATTCGTTAAGACTGTACAGTTGTTATTGTTTCGTTAAGACTGTACAGTTGTTTTTGTTTCGTTAAGACTGTACAGTTGTTTTTGTTTCGTTAAGACTGTACAGTTGTTATTGTTTCGTTAAGACTGTACAGTTGTTATTGTTTCGTTAAGACTGTACAGTAGTTATTGTTTCGTTAAGACTGTACAGTTGTTATTGTTTCGTTAAGACTGTACAGTTGTTATTGTTTCGTTAAGACTGTACATTTGTTATTGTTTCGTTAAGACTGTACAGTTGTTATTGTTTCGTTAAGACTGTACAGTTGTTATTGTTTCGTTAAGACTGTACAGTTGTTATTGTTTCGTTAAGACTGTACAGTTGTTATTGTTTCGTTAAGACCGTACAGTTGTTTTTGTTTCGTTAAGACTGTACAGTTGTTATTGTTTCGTTAAGACTGTACAGTTGTTATTGTTTCGTTAAGACTGTACAGTTGTTATTGTTTCGTTAAGACTGTACAGTTGTGATTGTTTCGTTAAGACCGTACAGTTGTTATTGTTTCGTTAAGACCGTACAGTTGTTTTTGTTTCGTTAAGACTGTACAGTTGTTCTTGTTTCGTTAAGACTGTACAGTTGTTATTGTTTCGTTAAGACTGTTCAGTTGTTTTTGTTTTGTTAAGACTGTACAGTTGTTATTGTTTCGTTAAGACTGTACAGCTGTTATTGTTTCGTTAAGACTGTACAGTTGTTATTGTTTCGTTAAGACTGTACAGTTGTTATTGTTTCGTTAAGACTGTACAGTTGTTATTGTTTCGTTCAGACTGTACAGTTGTTTTTGTTTCGTTAAGACTGTACAGTTGTTATTGCTTCGTTAAGACTGTACAGTTGTTATTGTTTCGTTAAAACTGTACAATTGTTATTGTTTCGTTAAGACTGTACAGTTGTTATTGTTTCTTTAAGACTCACTGTACAGCTGTTTTTGTTTCATGAACCATTGTAATCTGTGTAATTTTTAGGATGAAAAACGCATTTAAGCGAAGTCATACTTTTTTCGTTTAATTTGTAAAAGATACATGATGGCAATTTATTTATTGAATTAATCAAGAAATTAGAACGATGTGTTTAATGTCTATGACAACATTTATTTATAAATGTATATGGTTGATCTTGTAGATTTCTACCCCGGTGACAACGAAAAGGTATTTCAGGAAACAAGAAAAATAGTGATTGCTGCTATGCAACATATTGTGTACGATGAGTTTCTACCAGCCTTTATCTCCAGCAAAGGACTTTCAGATAACCAGCTTCTATCAGGATCATACCAGTATGATGATAGAAAGAATCCTACGGTGTTTAACGCCTTTGGAATAGCCTACAGGTAGATCGAACATACTAAGTATTAGTCAAATAAGAAAAGAAATCAGAAATTTTTGTTGAATGTTTGAGACAAGTTTTAATGTTTCGAGACTTCAAAGTTCTAAAGAGCAATTTGATCTCATTTAAACGTTGTTTTGTTTTATTTCACGAAGGAAACTCAAAGCTACTCCTGTTTTGCATTTATCGTGCTCGATTGAATACTCTGTGAAATAAACTCAAGTCGCTTTCTGTAAAGAGCGTGTAAGTCTCATTACGCGCAAAAGTAAAAATAAACAAATAAAGTTCGTTTATTTTATAAAATAAACGCAATTGAATAATTTTCAGCTATAGTTTTTGGAATCAAATGGAGTGATTAACTAACGTTACCTTTCATTCATGCATCGTATTTATCGACCGAATGTATTGCAGTAACTGTTCTCTCTATTTAAAATGACTATACATGTAACAATGCTCCATTTAAATGCTGCTTAAAGAAAAGGTCGGTTATGAGGATCAAAGAACCGATATTTCTTCTTATGGCATAACATGCATTCGAAATTCTTACCTATTTGCAGCAGAACTTATTATTAAAATGTACGATTTTAGGAGCAAAACTTCGAACTAACGATGTATTATAATTACAAAATGTTAAAATTACACATTCAACAGTTTCAGTAGTTTTGAAACAGGTACACATTTGTAAAGAAAATCCACAAACACAATCAGCATAATATTATGTTAAAAAATAACTTTTCAGTGGTCTATCATGGTATCTTTTTATTTTTTCCTAGGGTTGGCCACACCTGGGTCACCAATTTCATGGTACTGTTAAACAACACATTTGGATTGCCTGACGTAGCAGGGGCATTAAGACCAACAGAAACAACATTCAATAATCCTGACATGACATATATGGATAACGCTTTTGCAGAATTGATGTTTTGGCTTCAAGGTAAACCGTCACCCGAAACTGACCGGTAAGTCGAGGTTTTGTGACATACAGGTTTTCGAGTACTAACTATGTTCACGTATAGACAGGATGGCTAATTAATGGCTAAATATTATGACGATATTTGATTTAAATAATTATTTTCATTCAGCTGGTTTTTTGTCTTGTCTTTGTGATAATTTTTGCAAGCAAATGAAAATATGTCAATAACTGCATGTTTTAACACAGCCTAAACTTGCATTTTTTTATAAAGCATTTACTTTATTTCAGTGTACTAGAAGAAGCAGTGAGGTCAAAATTATTCCTTGACACGGCAAATAACAAAGCATTTGATTTGGCTTCCTTGAACATCCAGAGAGGAAGAGATCATGGACTTCCGCCATATGACGAATACCGGGTCTGGTGCGGTCTGGCCCCGGTTGACAGTAGGTGGCAAAGTATAGCGCAAGGAAAATCTGGACTTGTTGATCACTCTAACGAAGCTATCCAGAAACTGGAACTTGCTGGATATAAGTAAGTATTTAAATTTTTCAGGTGATAACCTATCTTTCCAGTTGTATAATATTTTAGCTGGAGGATCGGACCTTGCACGGTCATTTTAACTACAAGAAGCAGTAGTTATTTGTTGTGGTCTACAGATAATCCAGCGGTTTCTCTGCAAGATCTTCATAGTTCATCTGCATGCCATATTCTTTCTTTCAAATGAGTTCCACCAAAAGCGGGGAATTTAAGATTGTTGTCAAAATCAACACCTACTCTTCTTTCAAAAGATACATTTTGGGAAACAAAACTAAATGATTGAGTAGTTTTCTTTTATTTGTTTTTCTATGTCACATTCGATATGTACCGAATCCTTAGCAGCTAGACCCATAATTATGGATTATTTTTGCCAACAGTGATTGCCAAGCTTATGATCAAGGGGAGATCACTGGATTTAAGTTTGCTCTACACTATGAAGGTCTCTGTTTTGTCCGAAACTTCTAGCGATGATAAGAATTAACCCCGTTAAAATTCTTAGCTGTTTCAGTTTAATTTTTGCATGATATCTGTAGTTAAATTTATAAAACATATTGAATTGAGTAGAAAGCATTATTTAAACAAAACAATCTCGGTTAGTTAAATCGGCGTTAAAGGGTAAAGTTTATACTTGCAGATCTCCAAAGGATATTGACCTATGGATCGGGGGTATAACAGAAAGTCCATTGCCTGGCGGAGCCATTGGTCCCACTTTCGAGTGTATTATTGGTCGAATGTTTAACAGACTGAAGTTTGGAGACAGATTTTGGTACCAACATAAAGATGCTGGATTTAATCAAGGTAAACTGATAGCTGATACTTTTTTAACTGATCACTCAACATTAATTTTTTGTTTTCCATCCTCAAGTTTTCTATTTTTCCTGCAACTGAGCTTTGTGTGATTGTGCTAACTTCGCCGGTCCTGGGCCGTAAGGCAAGTGAATAGAATATTTAATATCATCCCATACAAATATCATAAGAGGGTGTGATAAATTTGTAGCGGGAGCTCAGTGTCAGATAATCTGGTTCCAAGGTTATAAAGCTGAGCATGGAAACCAGTCTCAAATCTCAAGCATCTGATTGGCTGAAATGGCGACTGGTCGCCATTTCAGCCAATCAGATGCTTGAGATTTGAGACTGGTTTCCAAACTCAGCTTCATAACCTCAGACCCTGGTGCTTATCTGCAGTGTTATTATGATACTGGACCTACATGTAGCTGATCATAGTCTAAAATCTATAACACTCAAAAACTAATAATGTAGAAAGTTTCTCAAAATTTAGGCCTAAGGCTCAAATCCGAGAAATCTTTTCTATGGGTGTCCAAATATAGCTTAACCCGATAGTTGAACATGTGTATGTTTGCATGCACAAGACATTTTTCCACCATGGACTACGCGTTGACGTAAGCATTTTGAAAATTAATTCCATATTCTCTTTGTCCTTGGCTTAACTGTATATTGGGCGATTTATTTATATTTCCAGCACAACAAGATGCCATAAAGAAGTACAAGTTTGCTAAGCTGCTATGCAACAACTACGGCTTCGAAACTATCAATTACCCGAATGCTTTTAAATTTACGTAAGTAATGTTGGCGATTATTTGCTTCTTGTAGTTACAAAGTCTCTTTTCCTTTCCAGAATTCGCATCTAACGATATGACCGATTGAAGTCACAGAACAATATTTTACTAAAATGAATTAAATAGAGTTATAAAACCTATTAAGTCAATGATGGTTGAGTCGAATCCCTCCAATATGATATTCGATTCCCATCATGTTCACACTGGTTTCAAACCATAGCATCTATTAAAAATCATTTGAAGAAGACTAAAGAATCTGTTTCATTTATGTCAAACTATTTCGTAAAGTCTACATAATTTATTACATATTCCATATTCTGATTAAGTTGCTATGTTGATCTGCTGCTTGCTAGACACTATACCCATCAAGACCATAATATGAAAAGGTGTAAAATGTATTATATAACAAGTTAAACTTTGCACAGATGTAAAGCTATTCTGAACATATAACATGAAGCAAGACGTGGTTAAAATACTCATATAAACATTAACGTTTGTAATACTCCACACCAGAATTTCCCTTACCAAATTAACAAGTATAAAATCGAATATAAGACAGATGTTTTGTGTTTTTAGCGACCCGATGAAGGAATGCAAGCAGATTCATGACGACCTTGACCTAAATGCGTTCAATCCAAACCCACCACCACCACCGCCACCACCTTCAGGAGGAGGTAATCCTCCACCGCCACCACCACCCGGGAAGAAGTCATTAAATGAGGAGCTTTGACGTTTGATCGTTATCGTTCTTTCTTTTATTTGAAATATTTGAAATCGTTATTGTTACTGCTACACTCTTGTTCTTTCTTCTATACAGATTTATGGGTAGGCTGTCTCATGATACATTCGCTAACACGCATATTTTTAGACTGGCACATGCGCCAGTCTTAACTAACGATTCCGTGAACACGGCGATGTGTGGTCGTTAACTTCGGGTGTATCATAGCGAGCACGAGAGCGTATTCAATTGAGTGGGGTTTTGTGGTCACTGCGAAAGCAGGCCGAAATGTTCTGCACACGTGTGAAGCACAATTTAGCAAACCATTCAAAAATGATTGTATTATTGCAAGTAACCTTGAATAAGGTTTAATTGGGAGAAATTACCAGTATACGCAGCTATAAATAGCCACTGCTAGCAAGTAAACCACAGCAAATTGATTAAGATGGGTGAGACGATCCAGTTGTATGTACAGATTACGTCACTACAAGGGTAAGAGAAAAGACCGTTGATACCTTCTAACTCACAACGAAAAGTTTTGTGGGATGCCTTTAAGCAGAATTCTCCGGCCCTAAGTGTCCAAGTACATTTATGAACCTTAAATAGCACTTATACTATATGATGTGACTGCAGAAGCAGCACTGAGATATGATTTCTCTTTAATCGTAACTGTTATATCAGTTTAGAAGCAGCATTAATATTTGACTGCTCTTAAATTGTAACTGCTTTGTTATTTTGGAGACAAAAAATAACGTATATGCCTGCTTTGTTACTGCAAAGGTAATTTTAAAAAAAAGTATACAAATTGGTCAAGCCTCTGATTGAATATTGACAGCAGAGCTTAGGTTGAAGAAGTTTGTAGATACGTATCAGTTTACAAATACGCTAATTATATATAATAACAATAACAACAACGACTACTGCTACTACTGATTAGCTACGACTGCTCTGTTGTAGTTGTTCTCGTTCGGACTATGTCGTTTTTCGTTGTTCGTGGAGATTTGCCTTGTGATAATTTCGGACTTTTGTCGCTTTCAACGCAATTTTCTGACAGCCGATTTAGCATTGAAATTGTTCTAGTCCCCGCCGTCAGACCATCACTGAGCTATCAGGCCGTCCCCGGGCCCTGTCCGCCGCCGATGAGCTGGTTTGTGTAGCGGTCGGCTGTCTGCACATTCAGTTGAAGACCGCGTGTAAATCGGCCCACGGATGCGCTCAGTTCTCGAAAAAGAGATCGATTTTCGGACTTTGTCGTTTTCAAATTTATTTTCGGACTTCGCCGATTTCAGCACCAACCCTAACCGTAGTTAAACATTAGTTTACATTAATACAATTTCAATGTTGATGTTAGAGATACATGTTAACATGTTGTTGTTGTTGTTATTGGTGTTGTCTGAACAGAACACAAACAGAAATCAATTCCGCGAAATCGGGACCTCCGTCTATTTTAATGTTTTAGTGTATATTGTCATTATTTTTAAATTTCTTGTTATAATCTCCCCAAATTATGCTCATATTTAAGGTATTATGTTATTCATAATCTGGGTGATTTTCATTCTTATACTGGGAATATTTATAAGAAGATAGTAGCGGGGCTTTGCCCAATTTGACGCTATTCCGCGGATAACCGGGGCTTGATATTTTCGGAGAATGTTATGCAAATTTTACGGGCTTGGTCGATTTCAGCACCAACCTTAACCCTTGTTTAACTTTAGTTTATATTTATAGAATATAATTTCAATTCGGATGTGATTGAAGCATGTTAAATGGTTGTTGTTGTCATCTGGAAACATATATTATATATATATATATATAATAACAACAACAACAACAATCTGGTCTGTTGTAGTTGTTCTCGTTCGGACTCTGTCGATTTTCGTTGTTCGCGGAGATTTGCCTTGTGATAATTTCGGACTTTTGTCGCTTTCAACGCAATTTTCTGACAGCCGATTTAGCATTGAAATTGTTCTAGTCCCCGCCGTCAGACCATCACTGAGCCATCCGGCCGTCCCCGGGCCATGTCCGCCGCCGATGGGCTGGTTTGTGTAGCGGTCGGCTGTCTGCACATTCAATCGATTTTCGGACTGTGTCGTTTTCAAATATATTTTCGGACTTCGCCGATTTCAGCACCAACCCTAACCGTAGTTAAACATTAGTTTACATTAATGCAATTTCAATGTTGATGTGCGAGATACATGTTAACATGTTGTTGTTGTTGTTGTTGTTGGTGTTGGTGTTGTCTGAACAGAACACAAACAGAAATCAATTCCGCGAAATCGGGACCTCCGTCTATTTTAATGTTTTAGTGTATATTGTCATTATTTTTAAATTTCTTGTTATAATCTCCCCAAATTATGCTCATATTTAAGGTATTATGTTATTCATAATCTGGGTGATTTTCATTCGCATGTTAAAAAAGAAAACATAATTTTTTATTAACGGAGAATACAACAACTAACTAAGATTTTGTGGAATTGAATAATCATTTCAAAGAAGTGAAATGATTTGACTTATTATGTTTTAAGTTTGAAGAGTATACACAGAATCAACATGATCAACATGATCAAAGGTGAGGAATTGAAAAGAAAAAGATCGGAATCGACTAAGAAAAAGAAAACGAGAACGAAAACGAGAACTTAAGAACGGAGTAGAGTTCATTTTTCGAAATTGCCTTATAGACATAATACTACTACTACTACTACTACTACTACTACTACTACTACTACTACTACTACTACTACTACTACTACTACTACTACTACTACTACTACTACTACTACTAATAATAATAATAATAATAATAATAATATTCTAGTATTGCTTGAGCAAACCCGTCAACCGGCAGAGTCAGGAGCGGACGGCACATCCAGGCGCAGATACGATAAGTTTTTTCATACTTGACAGTGGTGTAGGAAATTATCGTTTTCGCTAGTTTTGATTTACTTTTGGATAGAAAGAAGGGAGGATATACATTTTATCGCGATTAAATTACGGAAGTTTGTGATGAAATCTTGAAGATCTGCGTTATATAGAAAAATGCTCCATAGATCTGAAAATCTGCATAAGTCTGATAGAACAATTGGAAAATTTAATCATTCCCGTGGCAATTTGTAAAATTTAGCACAAACAGACTTTTCACAAATTCGCGAAGGCTCAGTGAATAGAGCTGGGGTACAGATATTGGCAGGTCCATGGAGCAAAAAGGGAATTTATTGACGGGGACAAGGAGCAGATATAATCGAGTAGGAAAAATCGTTTGATGTATTGTTTTGACACTTTTATTCGTCCTCAAAAATGAAAGTTTGTTGACATACAGTGATAGTATTGTCTATCCGTATGTCTGTTCATGTCATAAATTATACAGAAATCATTTCTAAAGAAGTTTTGTAAGCTTATGATGAATGAACTCTTATTAGTTAACGGAATTATCGCTGGTTTATCATTTTAAGCCTTAGTATATATTTGTTACCGGATGATTTTAATATACTTACTTTTGTCAGCTATTTGTCGTAAATGCCCACTTTTGGCGATAAACGGCTTCAAAAAATGAGAGCATTTTGAAATTGTGGATTTTATTAAGCATTAAATTATTTATCGGCCTGTGTCTTTAAAACATGGTTAGCCATCATTTCGTCATTGGGATGAATGAAATAAAAACACGTTTGGTATTATCAGCTTCAGTCGAAACATAAAACTAAGCTGTGGGCTACATCTGTACACTATATCACTTCCCAGGTATGAAAAAACTTTCTTCGATGATTTTATAGAAAGATTTAACAGTTATTTATCGAACGTCTTCTTATTTTCCCTATATGATATAATTTACTTAAACACAATTTGCGAAAAGCGACCATGCCTAGTGCACCATGTCTAGCACAATTATGTACGGAGTGTAAATGAAGAATTGCGAGTGTACGGTGTAAAGTAGGTAACGAATTCAATTTTCTGCCAAAATAAACTTAAACTGTAGTGCCTGAGCATACACATACACTGATTAAGGACTTTCGTTTAGCGTCGAGAGCAGGGAGCGTGAAGCTGGGCACAAGTTGTATTGCAAGACCAAGCGTAAAGTAAATTATTTTAGTATTTTCAAAGAATAAAAGTGTTAAATTGAACCAAACACAGTATACTTAACATAAATAGTAATGTTAGAAAGCCGTTTCCTTCCGTCTTTACCACTTTTGATACGTGATCATAACTTAAACGAAAAAATGTAAAACTCATAGACCTTAGTTCATTCCAACATTTCTAGAACTTTACTGTAGAACTCCAAAGCAGTAATCCCTCGGGTTCTAATTTTTGTTAATTGTTTTTGGTGTCTTTTTGCAACTTATCATTGTATTAACCATGCTCTCTCTCTCTCTCTCTCTCTCTCTCTCTCTCTCTCTCTCTCTCTCTCTCTCTCTCTCTCTCTCTCTCTCTCTCTCTCTCTCTCTCTCTCTCTCTCTATGTCTCTCTCTCTCTCTCTCTCTCTCTATCTCTCTCTTTTTCTTCTTCTTTTTGACTGTGTGGGGAGGCTGGATTTTTTCTGAATGTGGCAATTCCAGATATGCATTTTACACCTTTTTCAAAATTTTTTATTAAACAATATTTAATCATGTTAAAGTTATGCATTGTTTTATTCTTTTTATCCGGTCTGTAGACTTCATTTAAAAACAAACGTATGTAAATTATCTTTGGTATAATGGGGATAAACATATTGCCAACCTGTCTACAACAGATATCACCTACATGTACCAGCTTCACATGAAATGCTTGTTTAAGCAATTAAACACTTGCCAATCACCGAAAACACAGAAAATCAGAAATAAGATCATGCATGAAAACCTATCAAAACAGAGAGTAAATTTAAATTACTCACTCTAACGTGATTAAATTAATAATTTCCTTATCCACGGTATGGGACCGGACACCGGATATACCCGCCTTTTTGTCTCACAACAATGTTTGCAGAAGTAACCAGAGGTAAGAAAATATCGACGGACAATACTATCACTATAATATTATATTGTACTATCACCACAAAAAGCAATACATCAAACGATTTTTCCTACTCGATTATATCTGCTCCTGGTCCCTGCCAATAAATTCGCTTTCTGCTCCATTGACCTGCCCATTTCTGTACCCCAGCTCTATTCACGAAGCCCTCGCGAATTTGTTAAAAGTCTGTTTGTGCTAATATTTCACATATTGCCAGGGGAATGATTAAATTTTCCAATAGTGCTTACAGACTTATGCAGGTTTTCCCCAACTTTTGTATTTTAATCGCGATAAAATGTTTATCGTCATTTCTACCGCTTCAGAAATCAACGTGTATGTGCAGAATTCATTTAGCTTTTAATATCAGCCGATATTTCTTTCCAAGAGTAAATCAAAACTAGCGAAAATGATAATTTCTTACACCACTGTCAAGTATGAAAAAACTTACCGTGTCTGCGCCTGGATGTGCCGTCCGCTCCTGGCTCTGCCGGTTGATGGGTGTGATTAAGGAGCCAAAATAAATTACTAAAATTATGAGTAGAGATATGGTTTTTTCACGTACTACATCAATTGAGAAGACTTAAATTAATGTAATGTGTACGCCCATACGGACTCATTATATTACACACTGGCTAACCTGGTACGCTTCGCGAACGGCACTACGCCGCGATCACGGCATATGCAACGCTTTCAACCGGCATAACCGGTGTCAATGTAGGAGATTTTGTGTGGTAAGGTTGGAAAATCGCAGATTCTTTGGTTAGATATTTAAATAATACTCAAACCAATAGGCCTATACGGCTGTCAGATCATGGCTATTTATGATTCTAGTCTTCTCTGTGTCCAGAACAAGTAGTTTGCTCAATCATTCGTGAAAATGGACCTCTCTGTGCTGCAAAGTTGCCAATTTCCTGTTCAAACGTATTTTTTCTTGATCTAAACTAAAGTCTAGTGAAGAATTATGACTGCATAATTTTTTTTGGCACTGTAGGACTCTGCAGTGTAAAATTTGAGTGTTTTTTATTTATATATTTCCTGCTTCTTGCAAAAAATGAGAGGCCACGTACCGTACACCGGCACTTGATTTTTGCTACGCTGCGTATCACGGCATTTTATGCGATGCTGGTATTAAAATATACTTTAGTTGTCGAAATATTAAACTGTTTCTTCACATCTAATATAGTTGTAGATTGTTGTGTTGGTGTACATTACAAAACAATGTTTGACATACTTAACAATTCTTCCTTCAACAAGCAGGAGCGGATCCGGATTGTATTTTTTTGGATTGCTCAAGCCCCCTTTTGGCGCATCAATATTTAGTTTTCATGGTAATTATGGCTAGAAAGTTGGAATTATCACATAACTACCTTAAGACTTACCCAAACGAACTTCTTTTGTGGAAATCTTTTATCTTACCCTGAACAAAGCTATCAGTCTGAGGGTATTTCACGCAATACAGGAGTCCGCTACCGATGAAAACCCCAATCAATAATTTGTGAAAGATTTGTGATTATGTTTACTAAATAACAATTATATAAATATTTTCATGGGAATTATAGCCAGAGAGTTGGAATCATCACGTAACTACAATTTGGCTGACCCAATCGAACCCATTTCTTTTGAAATTGTTTCATCCAACTCTGAACAAGGCTATCAGAGTATTGCACGCAAAACAGGGGTGAAACCCCAATCAATAATTTGTGAAAGATAGAGATGGAATTATCACGTAACTACAATAAGGCTGACCCAATCGAACCCATTTTTTTGAAATTGTTTCATCCAACTCTGAACAAGGCTATCAGAGTATAGCACGCAAAACAGGGGTAAAACCCCGATCAATAATTTGTGAAAGATAGTTTATTTTAAATAACTGACTTGACCTTTGGCCTGTGGTTAAAAATGAAATAACGTACATAATGCAGTAACCATTTACATCAAATATGTATACCAAGTGTCATCACTGTATCTTGTTCACTTTACTTTATGAGTTATTGAAATATTAAGTTTTCTCTATTTTAATAACAGACACCTACCGTAGACCATTAATGAAAATAAAAGGCCGTGCATAATTTTCGTATTGCCATTTAAATGAATGATTTTGACTACTTCTAAAGTTATAAATTTTTAAAGTATTATTTTTTCTTATTTATGTGTTCCTGACCTTAGACCTTTGGTGAAAAATGATCCTGCATATCATGCTCTTGCTACACAGATTAAAGTGACTACAGCATAGTGTACAACATTTCATTTTTCACCACATGTCAACGGTCAAGTCAATTACTTGCAATAAACATAATAAGCAAAGTCACATTACGAAAACATACGTCAAACCTATGCAAAATTGCAAAAGAAATGAAATGTTAAATACCCGTCACAATTAGTATAAACAACAACATATCCAAAATTGGACAAAATCGGACCACGGATACTCCCTTAATTAGTATTTTAAAAATAAGACAAGTTGAACGCAAAACTATAACATAAATCAATTTCTTTTCTTTTCAATACGATCTTTCAAAATCTAGTCTTTCATCCGACTTCTATAAATGATTTTTTGTCAATAAACATTAAGTTTGTTAAACATTAATATATTACATTTTACATGTAATTGACAAAGTTTGATACAATGCTTAATGTTGATTTGCCCCCCCCCCCCCCCACACACACACACACCCTACTGCTTCTTAACAAGGGGTAGATTTTTATATTCTATTTAACTTTTATTGAAACAATCAACGTCAGATAAATCTATCTTTCACATATTAATGATTGGGGTTTTCATCGGTAGCGGACTAGGGTATTGCGTGAAATACTCTGCTAGCTTTGTTCATGGTCGAATAAAAGATTTCCACAAACAAGTTCGTTTGGGTCAGTCATAGGGCAGTTATGTGATAATTCCAATTTTCTGGCCATAATCTCCATTAAAACGAAATACTGATGCGCCAAAAGGGGGCTTGAGCAACCCCAAAGAATACCCTCCGGATTCGCTCCTGCTTGTTGATGGAAGAATTTGTAAGTATATTAAAATCTTTTTTACAATTTACACCAACACATCAAACTACGACTCAATTAAATGTGAAGAAAAAGTAAAAGATTTTGACAACCAAAGTATAGTTTTATACCAGCATCGAATAAAATGCCGTGATACGCAGCGTAGCAAAAATCAAGTGCCGGTGTACGGTGCGTGGCCTCTCATTTTTTGGCAAGAATTAAGTAAAATATAGATAAAATACACTCAAATTTTACACTGCAGTGTCCTCTAATACAGACATTTTTTATGCAGTCATAATTCTTCACTAAACTTTACTTTAGCTCAAGAAAAATACATTTGAACAGGAAATTTACAACTTTTGCAGCACAGAGAGGTCCATTTTCACGAATGATTGAGCAAACTACTGTATTCTGGACACAGAGAAGACTAGAATCATAAATAGCCATGATTTGACAGCCGTATAGGCCTATTGGTTTGAGCATTATTTAAATATCTAACCAAAAACTCTGCGATTTTCTTACCTTACCCCACAAAATCTCCTACATTGACACCGGTTATGCCGGTTAAAAGCGTTGCATATGCCGTGATCGCGGCGTACTGCCGTTCGCGAAGCGTACCAGGTTAGCCAGGGTGATTATGTGTTAAGTAAGATTAATACATATATTTAACAGTAGCGTTTATCTTCTAGACGTCGTTTAATGATGCGGTACAGTAATAATCGCTTCATATCTTACGTTCAATCCTTTCAAAACTTTTATATTTACCAGACTAACGTGTTGCTAATGATTACATTTGTATCTTCTTTTAATGTTTGAAGACCCAAATTTTATTCGAACTCAAAAGGAATAAATTTACAATTATTCAATTATTACAATTACAGTTTTATGAAAATAAATATAAGAAAATAAATATTTTGTTCGCCATATAATAATGATACTCAGGTGAATAGTTACAGTACTATCAATCATGAAATTGACAATCGAATAGGAAGCTGATCTGAAGCGGACCGCAAACCGATCCCGAAAATGGTGAATAGATACATGTAGTATGATGAGCATGTATGATTTTACCCACAGAAATATCATTGTTTACAATTATGTGCTAGTACAATGAAAAGAAATAGAAAACTTAAAACAAATGCATACACAACTGTACAAAACATTTGAATTTAGCTAAAATTCATTAATTATTCATATTGCATAGTTTGACTTCTACTTATTTCCTATGGATTGATCAGAATTTAGAACCGACCATAATGTGAACGTTATATAGCAGGAATAAATTTCGTGTCCATACTTAAGTTTTAAACGATTGAAATAAATTTATTAGCCTAAAGGCGATACAAAAATGTGCTTGCATAGAGAAAACAGACGTTGCCAACCCAGAGCTCGTTTGTCCGACAAGACAATGTCATGGTATTACCAGCTAGGGAAATCATAGAAAATAAGAACATAGATGCCCAACTCGACTAGCCGATATACAAATGGTAAATATTATCATTATCCTTCACGTAATCCATTAAGTCTAATTAGACTAAACGCTTAAAACGGTATAAAATAAACCGGTTATATTGTAAATAAAACTTCACATATGCTCACAAAAATCAAATACCGGTCTTCTCCGTTTTACACAACAATAACAGTATATACAACACAACAATAACAGTATATACAACCCAACAATAACAGTATATACAACACAACAATAACAGTATATACAACACAACAATAACAGTATATACAACACAACAATAACAATATATAAATCACAACAATAACAGTATATACAATACAACAATAACAGTATATACAACAACAAACAATCCACAAGGCTAATCAGACCATATAATCAGATGACAACTTACAATTGCAAACGGTACATATATTAACGTTAACATATTATCATACACGTTAGATCAGAAGTTGAAACACCGGTACAAATCGCTAAAATATTTATAAAACCACATTTAACATAGTCCACATCATAAAACAATGCTGTACTAGGTTATGCCAGACGATATAAATTGATAATAAAAGTATATTGCACAGACGAAATAGGGAGATTTACCATCAATGGGCTCACTGACAATCGATATATGACCCTGTCAGAACGTTCAATATATTTGGTGCAAAATGCTATATTCTATCTACCACCTGTACACCAATCACAGCAATTCTAAAATTCTAAAATTTTATATGGGATTTTACTAAAATGTAATCTGAAAGCGGCCATTACAATAAAAATGGGTAATTATTTTGTCGAAATAAAAGCATCACACTTTTCCCAACTCTTAGTCTGGCATGTCACATTCTACCCACACTGATCCACATTTCCAACCCAACAATGGAAAAAGGAAAAACCATCGTGTAGTCCTCTTTGTATTTGAACTTAGTGACACAGGATTTTTACCAGTGACAAATGCCGGCTATAGGTTTTATATGTGGTCTTTCTTGATATATATTTGATGCAAAATGCTATATTCTATCTAACACTTGTACACCAATCACAGCAATTCTAAAACTCACGATTAATATTTTGTAGTTTAAGCTTAACAGTTTTAGTAAATTAAAGAGAAATTTACAATGAAAGTAAAGAAATGGCTAAAATACCAAACGGATGTTATTGTGTTTCTTAATGTATCTTAAATTTTAACTTGATCACGCATAACATCATTGAAACCATTCACCAAACGACCTTGTCACCAGCTTGGGAACATTATAAAATCATTTGCATTGACATCACCTGGGTTTAAAATTACATATCATTTTAACAAATTAGCTTATATAACAAAACATGTCACGTTTACATAAAACACGAAAGTTGCACAGCCTATTAAAAGCAGCTTGTGAACAGGATTTTATCAAACATTGACCATTTAACTATAGTATTCTCTTTGCACAAATGAGGAATTAATACTCCATGTCTGAACAGTCAATTGTTTACAGGAAATTGAAATTTAACTGCAAAATACGTCCAGAGTTAAAAATTTTATATGGGATTTAACTAAAATGTAATCTGAAAGTGGTCATTACAATAAAAATTGGTAATTCTTTTTCGAAATAAAAGCAACAGACTTTTCCCAACTCTTAGTATGGCATGTCACATTCTATTCACACTGATCCACACTTCCAATCCAAAAGGAAATACCATCGTGTAATCCTCTTTGTATCTGAACTTAGGTGCTAACCGTCTTGTCAGTATTCGAAATTAGTACAGTTCTGTCCTCAGTTTTGCGGACCGCTCAGCTCCTTCCCACCTCTCTCTCTATTGTTTTTAGCCGACATAAAGGAGCTGTTTGGTTCGTCCGAATCATAGTTAGATGTTTGTCATTTAATATTTATATATTGACAGTTTCTCTCGTATTGAATCGACAATTTTTTCGGATATTAGGGTATGAAAATCATGTTAATTGTTTAAAGTAGGTTTCGCGTAACAGGAGACTTTGTTATATAAAATATTGTTTGAAAAGCTTTTTCAACTTCAGCATGTACCAAAAAAAACCGAATGGCGGCAGGAATTTTAACAACAGCTCGTAGCAAACGTGCTCATCAACGTCACATGATCAATCCTTGTGCACAGTCCACAAAGTGGGCTTTAGTGTAAACGTGCTCGGGACCAAATGTTTTTCAATGATAAATAAAAATAGTCCAACTAAAGACCTTTATTGTTCTATTGCAGCAAAATGCAAGGTGGGCGTTTATAATAAACTCTGAATAGATCAAACACAATGGGATGGGATCTAATATACTGACTTTTACTGTTCAGTTAGTTTTATTTACGCTAACTACAATACATGCGCACAAACTTACCGAATACATTACCAGTAGAATGTGATATTGACACGCAAAGGTGACTCTATAGTTTTGTGAAAAAAAGAATATCCTGTATACTTCTCCTCTACCATTTAATTATGTATAAAAGTTAAAAGAAATATGATATTGTGGGTCAAGCAAAATGTATAAATAGAAATATAAACTTGCTAGGTTTCTGAATGACGCAGCATTTGCGAATAACTAAGTACTTTCTGCATATGGCTTTATCGAACGAGAGAAAGCACTCATATTAAAAGTAATGTTTGTTTTTCTTATTGACATAGAAATCGATGCATTTTACAGGCTACTTACATCTTAAATGATTATTACTAATTGATGAAATGTTTACTATAAATACTAAAGAGACAAATCATAAGAGAGAGAGAGAGAGAGAGAGAGAGAGAGAGAGAGAGAGAGAGAGAGAGAGAGAGAGAGAGAGAGAGAGAGAGAGAGAGAGAGAGAGATAGCGAGAGAGAGAGAGCGAGAGAGACTTTTCCCTGGTTTGAGCGATACACAGTTCTTACAGAGATACATGTATTGAGCACAAAAGCGTTCAATGATGGTAACTGATATTAGTATTGATTGAAAGACAAAATATAAGACAATAAATAAGACAATAATGGAATGGAAACACGATTTGGTTACCACACTTAACAGATAACACATCAAGTATTACAAAAGACATGAAGGTACTGGATAAAAGTATACACAACCACACTTAACGCATAACCAATTACATTATACTTTGTATACCGGTTAACATGATACACAGCCACACTTAACAGTTAACACAACACATCAAGTATCACACAAGACATGTAGGTACTGGTTAACAGTATACACAACCACACTTAACGCATAACCTATTATATTATACATTGTATACAGGTTAACATTCTACACAACAACACTCAACACTCAACACACAACCAATCACACCATACCTTGAATACCGGTTAACATTCTACACATAAAACTCAACACACAACCAATCACACCATACTTTGAATACTTGTAAAAATTATACACAACCACACTTAACACATACCCAACAACACCATACTTTGAATACTGGGTAACATTATACACAACCACACTTAACACATAACCAACAATAACATACTTTGAATACTGGTAAACATTATACATAACTGCACTTAACACATAACCAACAACACAATACTTTGAATACTGGCTAACATTATACACAACCATACTAAACACATAACCAACAACAATATACTTTGAATACTAGTTAATATTATACACAGCCACACTTAATACGTAACCAATCACGCCATACTTTGAATACTGGGTAACATTATACACAACCACACTTTACACACATCCAAAAACACCATACTTTGAATACTGCGTAACATTATACATAATTAACACACAACCAATCACATCATACTTTGAATACTGGTAAACATTATACACAACCACACTAAACACATAACCAACAACACAATACTTTGAATACTGGTTAACATTATACACAACCACACTAAACACATAACCAACAACACAATACTTTGAATACTGGTTAACAGTATACACAACCAGACTTAACACATAACCAACAACAACATACTTTGAATACTAGTTAATATTATACAGAGTCACACTTAACAGATAACCTATCTCACAAAAAATTGAACCATACTTAACACATATCCAATGAAACATACTTTCAATACTGGTTCACATCATACACAAACACACTAAACACATAACCGACACCAACATACTTTGAATAATAGTTAACATTATACACAACCACACTTAACATATAGCCAATTACATAATACTATGAATACTGGTTAACATTATACACAGCCACATTTAACACAACCAATCACACCATACTTCAATACTTGTTAACATCATACGCAACTGCACTTAACATAAGCAATTAAACCTTACTTTAAATTCAGGTTAACATCATACACAACCACACTTAAGACGTAACAAACAACATCATATTTTGAATACCGGTTAACATTATACACAACCACTCTAAACAAATAACCAACAACAACATACTTTGACACTAAACATATACCCCCCATACAATACTTTCAATCATGGTTACTATTACACACAACATCACTTAAAACATAACCAATTGCACCATACTCTGAATACTGGTTTACATCATACACAAACACACTTAACAGATAATCAATCACACCATACTTTGAATTCTGGTTTAAATCATACACAACCACACTAAGCTCATAACCAACAACACCATACTTTGAATATTTAATAACTTTATACACATCCACACTAAACACATAACCAACAACACATTCCATTGAATACTGGTAAACATTATACACAACCACATTCAAAACTTAACCAATCACACTGTACTTTCAATACTGGATAACATCATTCACATCGACACTAATTACATAACCCATCACACCATACTTTGACAACTGGTTAACATTATACACAACTACACTAAAAATATAACCAAACACACCATACTTTCAAAACAGGTTAACAATACACACAACCACACGAAATACATTACCGATAACACTATACTTTGAACACTGGTTTACATCATACACAGCCACACTTAACACATAATTAAACACAACATACTTTCAATACTTGTTAACATCATACACAACCGCACTTAACACGTAAACAACGACACCATACTTTGAATACCGGTTAACATTATACACAACGACCCTTTACACATTACTAATCACACCATAATTTGAATAATGATTAACATTATACACCACCATTCAACCAACATAAGCAATCACACCATACTTTGAAAACAGGTTAACATTATACACAACCACACTTAACACATATCCCATGACACCATACTTTAAATACCGTTTGACATCATACACAATCACAACCAACAACACCATACTTTAAATTCTCGTTAACATCATACACAACCACATTAAACACATAACCAATCAGACCGCACTTTCATTACTGGATAAGAGCATACACAACGACACTAATTACATAACCAATCACACCATACGTTGAATAAGGTTAACATATACACAACAACACTACACATATAACCAACCACACCATACTTTCAACACTGGTTAGCATTACACACAACCACACTTAACACATAAACGATTACACTATACTTTGAATACTGGTTTACATCATACACAAACAATCTTAACACATAACCAATCACATCGTACTTTCAATACTTGTAAACACCATACGCAACCGCACTTAACATATGGCCAATTAAACTATACTTTGAGTACTTGTTAACATTATACACAACCACACCTAACACATTACCAATTACATCATACTTTGAATACTGGGTGACGTTATATTCAATCATCCTTAACACATAACCAATCACACCATACTTTGAATACTGGAAAACATTAAACACAAACTCACTTAATACATTACTAATTACGCCATTCTATGAATACTGGTTAACATTTAACACAACCACACTTAACAAATAACCAATCACACCATCCTTTGGATACTGGATACTTTTATCCCTGCCATCGTGTTCTTGCTGATCTTACTCCAGGAGCTCTGGTCTCGGTAAGATCATTGAGTACCTACCCTTTGGCTTTACAATGCTATTAGCTTCTTATATTTTATTTGTTTGTGTGTTTTTACATGCAACATTGTTGAGCCGATGGGTGGGTTGGAGTTATTTCACCAAGACAAATTGTACTTGTTTGGTAATACGAGGACCTGTTGGGGCAAGTGTGAGGTTGGTGCACCCTAGAACCCGGTTTAAACCCCAAGTGGCAATTTTTTTGCCACTTACCGTTACATGGCGATATCCCCAAAGGTTCCCTTATTCGTTTATTGTTTGTGGCGTCCTATTCGAATTGACATACTTATAAAAACATGCTCTCTCTCTCTCTTCCCCTCTTCTTATTCCATGCGTGAGGTGGCTTTGTTTTGTGAGTGTGGCGATTCCTGATATGCATATATTACTTCTTACTTCTTTATTATACACAACCACACTTAACACATTACCAATAACGCCATTTTTTGAAAAGCTGTTAACATTTAACACAACCACCACACTTAACATATAACCAATTACACCATACTTTGAATTCTAGTAAACATCATACACAACCACACTAAACACATAACCAATTACACCATACTTTGAATACTAGTTAATATTATACACAACCGCACTTTACATATATTCAGTTACACCATAATTTTAATACAAGTTAGTATTACACACAGCCACACTTAACACATAACCAATCTAACCATACTTTGAATACTGTTTAACATTATGCACAGCCACACTTAACACATAACCAATCACACCATACTTGGAATACTGGTTAACTTTATACACAGCCACACTTATCACATAACCAATCACACCATACTTTCAATACTGGTTAACATCATACACATTAACACTTATCACATAACCAATCACACCATACGTTCAATACTGGTTAACATTATACACAAAAACAGTATAACCAATGACACCATACTTTGAACAGTAGTTAATATTATACACAGTCAAACTTAACACAAATCCAATTACACCATACTATGAACACTAGTTAGCATTATACAAATCCACACTTAACACATAACCAATCTCACCATACTTTGAATACTGGTTAACATTGTACACAACAACACTTAACACATAACCAATCTCACCATACTTTGAATACTTATTAACATTATACACTACCATACTTAACACATAACCAATCACACCATACTTTCAATACTGGTTAACATTATACACAGCCACACTTAACACATAACCAATCACATTATACTTTGAATACTGGTTAACATTATACACAGCCACACTTAACACATAACCAATCACACCATACTTTGAATCCTGGTTAACATTATACACGGCCACACTTAACACATAACCAATCACACCATACTCTCAATACAGGTTAACATTATACACAGCCACACTTAACACATAACTAATCACACCATACTTCAATACTGGTTAACATTATACACAACCACACTTATTACATAACCAATCACACCATACTTTCAATACTGGTTAACATGATACACAGCCACACTTAACACATAACTAATCACACCATACTTTCAATACTGGTTAACATCATACACAGCCACATTTAACACAACCAATCACACCATACTTTCAATACTTGTTAACATCATACGTAACTGCACTTAACATAAGCAATTAAACCTTACTTTAAATACAGGTTAACATCATACACAACCACACTTAAGACATAACTAACAACACCATGCTTTGAATACTGGTTAACATTATACACAACCACACTTAACAAATAACAAACAACACCATACTTTGAATACCTGTTAACATTATACAAAACCACACTAAACAAATAACCAACAACAACATACTTTGACACTCAACATATACCCACCATACAATACTTTCAATCATGGTTACTATTACACACAACATCACTTAAAACATAACCAATTGCACCATACTCTGGATACTGGTTTACATCATACACAAACACACTTAACAGATAATCAATCACACCATACTTTGAATTCTGGTTCAAATCATACACAACCACACTAAGATCATAACCAACAACACCATACTTTGAATATTAAATAACTTTATACACATCCACACTTAACACATAACCAACAACACATTCCTTTGAATACTGGTAATCAATATACACAACCACATTCAACACTTAACCAATCACACTGTACTTTCAATACTGGATAACATCATACACAACGACACTAATTACATAACCAATCACACCATACTTTGACAACTGGTTAAAATTATACACAACTACACTAAAAATATAACCAAACACACCATACTTTCAAAACAGGTTAACAATACACACAACCTTTCGAAACACATTACCGATAACACTATACTTTGAACACCGGTTTACATCATACACAGCCACACTTAACACATAACCAAACACAACATACTTTGTATACTTGTTAACATTATACACAACCGCACTTAACACGTAAACAACGACACCATACTTTGAATACCGGTTAACATTATACACAATGACCCTTTACACATTACTAATCACACCATAATTTGAATAATGATTAACATTATACACCACCATTCAACCCACATAACCAATCACACCATACTTTGAAAACTGGTTAACATTATACACAACCACACTTAACACATTTCCTATGACACCATACTTTAAATACCGTTTGACATCATACACAACCACAACCAACAACACCATATTTTGAATTCTCGTTAACATCATACACAACCACATTAAACACATAACCAATCACACCCTACTTTCATTACTGGATAAGAGCATACACAACGACACTAATTACATAACCAATCACACCGAACTTTGAATAAGGTTAACATATACACAACAACACTACACATATAACCAACCACATCATACTTTCAATACTGGTTAACATTACACACAACCACACTTAACACAAAAACGATTACACTATACTTTGAATACTTGTTACATCATACACAAACAATCTTAAACATAACCAATTACACCATTCTTTGAATACTGGTTAACATAATACAAAGACACACTTAACTCATAACCAATCACACCGTACTTTCAATACTTGTAAACATCATACGCAACCGCATTTAACATACGGCCAATTAAACCATACTTTGAATACTTGTTAACATTATACACAACCACACCTAACACATTACCAATGACCCCATACTTTAAATACTGGGTGACATAATATTCAATCACACTTAACACATAACCAATCACACCATACTTTGAATACTGGATAACATTATACACTAACTCACTTAACACATTACTAATTACGCCATTCTATGAATACTGGTTAACATTTAACACAACCACACTTAACAAATAACCAATCACACCATCCTTTGGATACTGGATACTTTTATCCCTGCCATCGTGTTCTTGCTGATTTTACTCCAGGAGCTCTGGTCTCGGTACAATCATTGAGTACCTACCCTTTGGCTTTACAATGCTATTAGCTTCTTATATTTTATTTGTTGGTGTTCTTTTACATGCAACATTGTTGAGCCGATGGGTGGGTTGGAGTTATTTCACCAAGACAAATTGTGCTTGTTTTGTGATACGAGAACCTGTTGGGGCAAATGTGAGGTTGGTGCACCTTAGAACCCGGTTTAAACCCCCAGTGGCAATTTGTTTTGCCACTTACCGTTCCATGGCGATATCCCCAAAGGTTCCCTTATTCGTTAATTGTTTGCGGCGTCCAATTTGAATTGACATACTTATAAAAAAACATGCTCTTTCTCTTCCTCTCTTCTTATTACATGCGTGGGGTGGCTTTGTTTTGTGAGTGCGGCGATTCCTGATATGCATATACTACTTTTTACTCCTTTATTATACACAACCACACTTAACACATTACCAATTCTTTGAAAAGTTGTTAACATTTAACACAACCACACTTAACATATAACCAATTACACCATACTTTGAATTCTAGTAAACATAATACACAACCACACTAAACACATAACCAATTACACCATACTTTGAATACTAGTGAATATTATACACAACCACACTTAACACATATTATCCAGTTACACCATACTTTGAATACTAGTTAATATTATACACAGTCACACTTAACACATAACCAGTCTAACCATACTTTGAATACTGTTTAACATTATACACAGCCACACTTAACACATTACCAATCACACCATACTTTGAATAATGGTTAACATTATACACAGCCACACTTAACACATAACCAATCACACCATACTTTGAATAATGGTTAACATTATACACAACGATACTAAACACATAACCAAGTACACGTTACTTTGAGTACTTGTACGAGGGATGATCCAAAAGTTTTGTCACCGCCTCGATTTAGCAAAACATTGACGTCAGATTGTTTTATGTTTAGTATATACTGATAAACAAAAAGGTTTTCAATTTTATTATGCAATAATATTTTAACAGTTATACCGCTGAAAAACGATGTTTTGATTAACCCGATTTGAGGTAACCGCCGCTCTCTGAATTTTCAGCATTTCCCGGTTAAATAAAGTTTATAAATTTCAGAAAAAAAACGCACAAAAGCAGAAGAAACTTCTCTTACATGACGCTATAAAATATTGTGAGCAGCAGATTAAGTATCAATAAAGTGATTGCACGTTAACCTTTTTATACACAGAGTTGACGAATGTCTTTTGAAAGAAGAAAATGTTGAAAGTTTAAAAAAAACGTCGCAAAGCGTGATATTACATTTTTGCTACAAGCTAGCAAAATCGTTTCTGTAAACGATGAAAATGGTAACTTAAAATATATTGAAAACAAGATAAAAAGAAGACTCTTCTGTAAATGGTATGAACGCCTTGGAGACGGAGATGATCACTCATTATATATTGTGGTATTATTTAATTTCGCGGTGCTTTATTTTTGACGCCAACGACAAATTTACGCTGAAATAAATTCGTTTCGCGCAGTAGTATTATCACATAGTACATGAATAAGATATTATGTGTTAATATTCGCTGTTATTTTTTTTGCGCACAATTCCAAGCGCGAAATACGCGACTTCTAAACCCACGCGAAAAGCAATGAAAATATTCAGTGTCGTACAAAATGTGTTACTCGGCTCTAGACAAACTATAATTTACATTAAAAATCGCAGCTGGAACTTAAACTTTATTACGAAAGATTAAAGTAGTGTAATATGCAAATAACGAGCGGCCACAAATAAAAGACGCAGCTTCCCTACACATTATTCAACATTATTTTGGTAAGTGTATAAAGATTAACTGATAAGAGCAGTTTATAGTACCATGCAGTACATGATCAGAAAGACCCGCGCTAGGCTAAGATACACGAAGTACTTTCAACTAATAAACATCTGTTTTAATTAGTTTTATGTTGTAAAATTGTTTTAGGGTTTGCAAAATGGAGTGACAGTACAAACAAAATCAGAAAAGGCAAAGCTGAACCAACATCAGTTCATGTCGTCATGAATCAAGGTATTTATATCGCTTTTTTATGTATTTTTACGCATGTTTTTATGTTTTTGTAAACTTGACAAATAATACCATATGCATCAAATTAATGAAAAAAGAACATTCGGCTTACTATACCATGTACAGCTGCGGACAGAAGAACAACAAGCCCAATACATAATTATGATAGTATTGATGTAAATCTTATTTCGATGAAATGTTAACAATAATAACGAAGTAAAACAGTAATTTCAAAACGACATGCGCTTACCCCGTACATTAAACAAAGTTTTATAAATTTGTTTCTTGATTGATTGATTGATGCAATTAACTTCTGTTCTGGAATCTCGTTTAGTAGGTTTCCTCGGAGGGAACTATAGGTTTAGCTCCCCGTGTGTCTCCCCGTCCGCAACAAATCCTGCAATAATTAGTAATACGTAACAAATTGCGTCTTCACCGTTATTAAATGATATAAAATTGCTCCAAATGAATCACGATGAATGTTTGATAAATATCAAAATGAATCCACTTTGTTACCGAACAGAACAGAATAAATGTAAATCGTTCTCAACAGAGGCATTTATTCAACTATTTCGAGTCAGGTTTTAACTATATTGTTAAACTATATTGTTCCATGCGATCTTTGCTAAATAACCGTTTTGATAGTATATATTATTGATTTTCCTCAAATATTATAAAGATAACACATTGCAGCGAGTTAAATGATTAACTGTTTTTTTCAGGTTGATTGTCGGGCATACCCACCAGGATGTAGAGATTCTGGTTTTAATAAAACGGAAGAAATTCTACGTGGAAGTGACGCTGGTACTTCTTAAATTGCTGCGCGAATACCATCAGCAAAACAACTCAGAGGTCGAAAGGACATAAAGAAAACAACCAATAAACGAATTGTTTTAGAATACAAAATGAACTTACGACAGACATTGTAAAAGATTACAATGTGCTTGGGGCAATTTTATTGGAACCTTCCATCCTAATATTATATTACCATCGTTACTTAAATTAAATTTAGAAGTTTTAGATAATTGACATAATATAACAAGAAATTTAACAGTTTTCTTAAGTGGAAGAACGAATGGAACAATGAATATAATTGCATAAGTCTACTTGAAGAAATGTAATAAGCTGAGGGTACAATGAAGCTGGGTTTGTACTGCTTAAAGTTAGTTCGATTCTCGCATGATGGGTTTGTGCAGAATATGTCATGCTCATAAATATTGTTTGACCCTTAACTATTTACTAATAAGGACTAGTTTCATGAACATATATAGAGAAAATACTTAATGAGTGGCAATTAATATTTTGTTCTGTATTTATTTATTATTAAAATATCTTTTGGGAATGTTATAGGAATGAAATAATCCTGTAAAACGCATGGCTTTAAGTCTACTTAAAGAAGTTTTATAAGCATAATCTTTTATTTATGGAAATATAGTTTAGGTAAACAAGTATGATCATACAAACGTATATTTTACAGACTCGTATTCTTGTAGTTCTTCAAATTAATGAACCATTAAATTTATGTTTTGTCCTTATTAAAATTAGATAAATGATGTAGATTTCTTATATTTATTCATTTTACTGTATTTTTTTTAATTATTTGATACTTTTACTAACAAATAAGCAATAAGCGCCATATTTTATATCATGTCCGTGAATGATATGTTTGCACCTACAATTTTACCAAGAGGTTTTCAGCTATGCTTGCTAAGTTATGCAATAACTTTTTTTAACCTGTTTCATGACTAAACACAAAGGCTATATGTTTATGTTAAACTTTAACGGAGTCTTCATATCGACAATTATTGAACGTAAAGCTAAGCTAATACATTGTTATGCTCATAATTTATGTTTGAACGACCAAAATTTTTCAACTTTTAATGATCTTACGACGTTGCTCCATAATTTATATTAATTTTATATTTTTAATTGAAATGTTTGCTGAAAATAGGTTCTGCACCAACATTTCGGTAAAGTTTCCAGCTGAAATGTCTGCTGGAAAGTGCAATAAATTTTCTGCACCAGCTTGTATTTCGATAAATTTTCTGGCAGAAATTTCTGCTGGAAAGTTCAAAGCATGTTCTCCACCACCATTTGTTTCGGTAAAATTTCCAGCATAAATTTCTGCTAGAAATATAAAATTTAGAAGATACTGCAATTTGAACAGATATTACTGCTACATAAGTTGAAATTGTAGAAAATTCCTAGTAATCGCGGCAAAGTTTAAAAAACTGTTAACTATTGATATTTCTAGCAGAAATTTCAGCTGGTAAATGACCTAAAGTCATGCTGGTGAAGAAAGTTTCTTGAGTTTTCAAGCAGAAATTTATGCTGGAAATAGTCACCAACAAAACTGATCTCAAAAGGGAAAAAAGATTTTCCCTTTTTATTTTGGACTGCAATCTTACTGTTCCAAATGCAAAGGCTAGATGGATAAAATATAGAAGTTTTAAGAATTTTTACCATGATAGGTTTCTATTAGATTTAGAAAACAGTAACTTAGATAATATAACTAAACACCCTAGATTGGATAGTGCCTCAACCATGTTGTCAGATACTTTAATTAAATGCTTTGACAAACATGCTCCGATAAAAACTAAGAAATTGCCTATTCACCCTGTACCTTATATGAATACTAAACTTAGAAAAGCTATTCTTCAAAAACGTGTGCAACATAATAAATTTCAAAAATGTAGAACATCACGAAACTGGGAGAACTTTAGGAAAGCTAGAAATTTAGTTACAAAGATTAAAAAGCAGTCAATTCAGAATTATTTTTTGGATAGATGTACAGGTGGTTGTAAAGATAAAGACTTTTGGAAAACAATTAAACCATTTATTACTGATAAAGGTACTATATGCCAGAAAAATTTTGTTTTGAATGAAAATGATGAATTAGTAACAGACCAGAAACAAATATCTGATATCTTTAATGAATTTTATATTAATGTTGCCAAAAATATTGGGGATAGTACAGTTAAATTTGACAGTACACATGAAAGTATAAAGAAAATTGATAATCTAAAGGTATCAAATACACTTAACTTTTCAAATATCGATAAAAATTTTGTTGATAAACAAATACGATCTATGGACACCAAGAAGGCTACTGGGAATGACAATATTTCGGTTAAAATGTTGAAACTTGCAAGCCCAGTATTGTCTGACCCACTAGCTAGCTTGGTGAATAGGTCATTCAATGAGTCATCATTTCCTGAAAATATGAAAGTTGCCCAAGTTGTACCTGTATACAAGAAAAGTAGTAACTTAGACAAGTGCAACTATAGACCAGTAAGTTTATTACCTGTCATGTCAAAGATCTATGAGAGGGCCATCTATGAGCAGCTTATGAACCATTTTAATGACATTTTTAACCCGTTTCTTAGTGCTTTCAGACCAGGTTATGGCTGTAATACAACTCTCCTAAAAATTACTGAAGATTGGAAAGGTTTCTTAGACAAAAATATGTATGTGGCTGCAATACTGATGAATCTCTCAAAAGCCTTTGACTGTTTACCACATGATCTTTTGTTATTGAAACTTAAACATTATAATCTGTCAGAAGGAGCCCTGTCACTTATTAAAAGTTATTTATCAAACAGACAACAGTGTGTAAAAATTGGTACAGTTCATAGTGGCTTTAGAGAACTAATCAAAGGAGTGCCTCAAGGCTCCATTTTAGGCCCTGTTTTCTTTAATATATTTATTAATGATATATTTGATTTTATTAATAAAGGATCCTTGTACAATTATGCAGATGATAATACTCTGTCATTTGCTAGTAACTCAAAGGAAGATCTTGTGAAAACTTTAGAGGAAGAAAGCCTAGTACTTATTGACTGGTTCTCTAAAAACCACATGAAGGCCAACCCGGAAAAATTCCAGGCCATTGCTTTGGGTAAGAAAACTAATGACTTGGGTATTGTTTTTAAGATACAGGATATTGAAATCAAGTGTGAAGATGAAGTGAAACTCCTAGGAGTTACCTTTGACTTCATGCTTGGTTTCAACAGCCATATTGCTAATATCTGTAGGAAGGCATCAAGACAACTGAACGTTATGAAAAGATTAGGTAAATATTTAAATAAATTAGGAAGATTAACAATGTATCACTCTTTTGTAATGTCTAATTTTAACTACTGTCCGCTTACTTGGCATTTCACTAGTGAAACAAACACTAAAAAGATAGAGAAAATACAGGAGCGTGCTTTAAGATTTATTTATAATGATAACTTGCTCTTATGATGACCTTTTACATGTATCTGGTTTACCATCACTCAGAATTAGAAGAATGAGAAATATTGCACTAGAAACATATAAAATACTTCATTGTCAAGGACCTAGTTATTTACATGATCTTGTTAATTACAAAAATTCTTCATATAATTTTAGATACAAGAACCTTGTTGAAATTCCTAATCCAAGAACCGAAAGGTATGGTAAGAAATCGTTTAAATATACGGCTGGAAAAATGTGGAATTCCCTACCGGATGAATACCGACGGGCATCGTCTTTCAGCCAGTTCAGGGCTTTTATGTCCAGCTGGAATGGCGAAAGATGTTCGTGCTCGTCATGCAGTTAGTGGTGGGATTCTCTGTATTTTTGCAGCTGCTGTTTGAATGAATGTATCTGTCTTGTATACCCATGTAGCCACACGTTTACCATTTCTACATTAGTTTAGTTGCTATGTACCAGTACTTTTGGTTTGCTTTCCTGTGATACACGTCTTTGGCTTTGCTAGTTCAGTATTTAATTTTGCTTACTTGTGACAACTGTTTTAGGCTTATCTTAGTTATTTTGCACCATTATTTTTATCAGCATGCTTGTGATACCTGTTTTAGGATTTTAAATTTGCATGATAGTATGCCAGCTAATTTTTACGATCGATTGATAAAAATATTCTTAACTTTATATGCATCTTAACTTACTGCCATACTTTTACTTGTACTTTGTTTCCTATGTGATCTGTGTGTTGCTATTGTATATGTCTATAAATACTTTTATGTGCTTATATGATCTTATATTCCATAATGTGCTATGTGATGCTTAATGCTTTTTATGTCTTATGAATGCTTTTATGCTCGTATGTACTAATAATTCTTTATTACAGTGATTTTGTTGTAAGTCGGTTTTAAAAGCTCTTAAGAGCTTATGTTAAAATGTTATAAGTACCGACTTTTTGTAAATAAAATTTACTTGACTTGACTTGACGTGACGATCGACGAAGTCTGGAAATACATATAGAAAGAATTTGAGTACGAATGCCGTACTGATTTGGCGTTCTATAGCTGTAACATTTTACTTCGTATGCGTCTTGATCTATAACAGGGGCCAGTCCAGGTTCGGATGTCGAAGGGGTTCATTTTGGCATTTTGGACGCATTAAAGACTGGAAGTTTAGTCTTTAAGATGAGCTTTTGGACATTTGAGGTCCCAAGTTGGCACCTCTTATTTTTTTCCTAAAATTCTGTATGTTACACCACAACTTGTTTTGGGAAGAACGTTGTGGAGCTGTCCACAATGATGATGATGATGATGATGATGATGATGGTGATGATGATGATGATGATGATGATGATGATGATGATTTCTGTTTGTAACTTCTTTAATTATATTATTATAAAGATAAAATTAGAAACTCTACTTTTCAAAACACAAAATATACGAGTTTTTTGTGTTTAAAGAAGTTGCGTTTCTCATCTCTTTAATTGTATTATCTTAACTACAAGAAAAAACTATCAGTATGTTTCTGTAAGTTGTTAAACAAATATTGATTGTTGCAAATTCGTTATATATTATCCGAGTTATTATCTTAGGTTTTTTATTTCCAAAAATAGTTTACATGTTGTGAAAATGTAAAAGCTAAAGCGATTTGTTCGATTTGATAAAGGCCGTATGGCCGATACGTTTAATATCTGAAAAAATTGTGAAATCAACTGTGTTTTTATTTATATCCTATATCCCTTCGGATATTTTAATGATTATTATCTTAAAGTTAAACATTTTGAAACGCGACTTTTTCAAACACAAAATATAGTTTGTGTTTAAAGAAGTTACGTTTCTAATTTCTTTAAGTATAGAAACCATCCGAGTTAAGCATCTACTTCAGAGATTCTCATTCGGGCCATTACGTTTCTCCTAGACTAAAGATGCTGTGTTTTGTAATCTAAAGGAAAAGAACGAATTTGTATAATAAATCAAATTATTTATTTACAGAGAAAATGATATAAAATGATTCCTTTCAAATAAGATGTGCGATAGGTCGTGTTTATTTTGGAAATTACCAAATACAACTTGCTATAAGGCAATTGCATTATGTAGTTCTTTCAATAGTTGTATAAATTTAGACATCATACAATGGAAAGTAAACATGGGTATCGTGATATTGCGCGGGTGTTCTTGTCACGGCTGAACTTCAAATTGGTGTCAAATAATTGGGTGCACTCAACTATGGTTAGCCCATATATATATATCCTGTGTTCCATTTGATATACCGTAAAGAGATAGGACGTTTGATGATATTCTTTCGAAAACGATGAAGGTAAGTCTGTTTGTGCAAACTGTGTTTTATTGATTTCTCTTCAAAGAACATGAACCCGAACATTTAAGCAATTTTATAAAAAAAATTGGAATAACATATTCGATGCTGTGGGTGAGTTATAACTTATTTGGTACATTTTTGCAATAAGATACATTCATAATTTATGACATACACATTTAATAAATAACAAAAATACGCTTTGTAAGATGTTAAAAACATTAACAATAAGTACATGCGATTCAGTTTTGGAAAACGAAAACGATGATGACGCGTACGATGAGGTCTATGCGATTGCATTAAATTAATTTTTAAATGATATTCAGTTATTTTAATTTTTTTAAAACATCAAACTTTTCTTTACAATGATTGACTAGCCCCTTTTTAATGGCAGGGATACACATTTTTATCTAAATGTAGTTTTTTGCAAACGATTACACTTAAGTAACGAACATTGTAAGCTAACGTTTATGCCTCCGTTTCATGTACCGGTTTGTTTTATAGTAACGCATTTATCGCTGAAAACATATGTTTAAATTTTAACCAAAACTAAAATATCATGAAGCTACAAAAATATTCTGATATTATGGTTAAAGTTATTGAGGCCTCTCAAATCTCCTAAAACTCAGGATTAGGTCTCTGCAAAGACCATTTACGTGATTCCAAAATCTATAAATAGAAGTACAATTAACGGTCATCTATAGTCATTATTGCACGTTCATCGATAAAAAAGAAAATAATAAAAAATCTCTTTAACGGCAAAAAGCCGTTCAATGTAACTTTGCACAATAAAATGCTGATTTCTATCTTCATAATAGAAAGTTCTTTATAAAAGATTGCATTCATAATAGAAATCTCTTTAAATATGATTGCATTTTGCCGTAACAGAGATTTTGATATTTCTAATTTTTACCGATGACAGAACAATGACAACTGAAGAGGGATTTTATATGTAACATTTTCCGGCAACTTTTTATGATAACCCCACTTGTTTTTAAAACTTATTTTTACAGACATTTAATGCAATTAGAACTTTAATAAGATTTATCCTAAAGAACTACAGCTTAATAAAGCGAACACTACAGAAAAGCAAGCAAACTTCCTTGATTTAAATCTGTCCATTGAAAATGGTTACGTCACTACTAAAATTTATGATAAAAGAGATGATTTTAATTTTAATATAGTAAATTTTCCGTTTTTAGACGGCGATGTTCCTCGTGCTACATCTTACGGGGTTTATATCTCACAACTTGTTCGCTTTTCAAGAGCTTGCAACGATGTTAATGATTTCAATGAACGTAATCTTTGCATTACAGAAAAACTTTTAAAACAAGGTTATCGGTATCACAAATTAAGGAAAACCTTTTGCAAGTTTTATCGCCGATATCCAGGTCTAATTCATAAATACAGGTGCAGTTTAAAATCACTTTTGCAACAAGGAATTTCACAGCCAGTTTTTTATGGAGATTTAATTTATAAACTTAAGAAGATAAAAGGCGATGTTAATTTCTCCCGGTTATTCGTAAAAACCATCTGTAAATTTAAAAAGAAAGGTTACCAACATGATATTTTACAGCGCTCTGCAGGCCTGGTGATTAACCCATCTACAGTTGATCATTTTGCTTACCTCTTTGGTTGCACGACGGTGGCAGGGGTTTAAGAGTTTATGAAGGTTTATGGGGAAATCTTTTCTTAAAAGAACCTAGAAGCTCGATTTGTTTCTTTTATCCCTGTCATCGTGTTCTTGCTGATTTTACTCCAGATGCTCTGGTCTCGGTAAGATCATTGAGTACCCGCCCTTTAGCTTTGCAATGCTATTAAATTCTTATGTTTATATGTTTGTATGCTTTTGCATGCAACATTGTTGAGCTGATGGATGGGTTGGAGTTATTTCACCAAGACAATTTGTACTTGTTTTGTAATACGAGAACCTGTTGGGGCAAGTGTGAGGTTGGTGCACCCTAGAACCTGGTTTAAACCCCCAGTAGCATTTTGTTTTGCCACTGACCGTTCCAAGGCGGTAACCCCTCTGGTTCTCACTTTTGTTATTTGTTTGTGGCGTCCATTTTGAAACTGATTATTATAATACCATGCTCTCTTTTCCTCTCTACTTTTTGGCTGTGTGGGGAGGCTGTGTATGCTGGATGTGGCCATTCCTGATATGCATATTTCATTTTTTTTTCAAGCCAACGATAGAAAAATAAAATCATTCAAATCAGTTAATTAATGCATTTTTCGGAGTATTGTGCGTCAGTATTTCTCTTGTTTGCTCATTCTGGGGTTTCTGGATTCTTCTACAATATCTTTTGCCCCAAAACTGAGTATCAAAGACGTAACTCTTTCATCTTTCAGTCATTTTCCATTCTTTTATTAATTAGGTCAATTTAACAGTAAAAAATCCAATACAGTTGCTAACCATCGACATTAAAGAACACCAATATTGAATATAATTATTCAAAAATTGTTTAAAACACACAGCTTTGCAGATATTGCAAAGTTTTAACTTAGAATATACCTGATTTCTGAAGAAGAGCGTCCAGTTGTAGTGTAATTTTAAAGAAGGCTTCATCGTTAAGTATATTTACCATATTTTTACTTAAATAAATCAAGAAATACGTAAATGTAAATATATTTAAATTTCATAGGGTTCACACCAAGATTGTAAATTGCTTGTTACAATATATCAGTGATTGATTAATGGACTATGTCTGATGAATACACTGTTTGCGACGCTTGAATTATTTTTTGTAAAGATTAATAGAAGTTGTTTTCTTTATGACGAAATGTGAAAGTACCTTAAGGGAATAGTTATCGTCAATACCTAAATAGTTATTGTAAATACCTAAATAGTTCAGATATAACAAAGACACTGAAATAGCTTTTATAACATAATATAACATTACGTAATATACAATGCAGCGTTTGATAATATCTAATCGAATGTTAAATTAAACTTTGTAATCCAACATATCTTTAAAATGTTTTACGGGTTATTTACATTGGACTACAGTCGTAAAATGTTGCTTGACTGAAAGCAAAATTATAAAAATAAAGAGAATCCAGTCTGTTAACATGTATGTTAATGTTTATTATTTTTCATAGCTGAAACCGACGTCAGATTTAAGGCACTTTAATTTTTTCCATTCAAACACTAAATGCCGTTCCAAATTTGTTCAAAAGAACTGTTACTGTAATTTTTCTTTTTATTCTTACTTTTCCTAACTTTTTTCTGTATATTCTGTTAGGTCACAGGTTTTGTCCTGTCCCTATTGCTTGCGATAGTACCAGGTTGCCGATCTTCTCTTCCAACCGAGGATGACGTCACTGAAGCCTTTATGATTGCAAGGGAGAAACATCTGCTCAAACTAGATCTGAATCTATATCAAAGAAAAGGTAGCGTAATTAGATCTATATATTTATAAAAGGAATTTCCAATTATTTAAATTCGGATGTAAATAAAATTAAAACCCAGTACATAAAGGTTAAAATGTTGCTAAACTTCGCAGTTTTAACATGTATACAAGGACAGTGTATACGGTTTTTAGGCCCCCCCCCCCCTGCCCTATTATCATTGTTCATTTTTTCGATTTTGATAAAAAATAAAGTCAATAAAAGTCAATAAAAGTACATACAATAAAACCAAAATGAATCAAAATTATAAATTGAAGTAAGTTTCATTTCTATCTACAAACTTATCCAAACTCAAGGATCATATGTTAATCTTGGTCAGATTATTCTTTATAAACAAAGCATTGTAATTGGCTTAGAGGTAAATTTAAAAAAAAAGAAATTAGCTTAAAATTTGAATTTTGAGATAAACAAAATTGTGCAATAGTTTTTGCGTATTAAGTAGTGTTTATATACATCAGTTAAATTTGTCATGTAACCTGCACTCGGTGAAAAATAATTAGCTAGAAGTTTTAAATTATTGGTACTGAACATTGCTGGATTCAATAACACATTAACGAAGAACTCAAATGCATAAAATATCTCAATAATTTTCTGATTTCCAAAACTACGCGTATTTCAGTTTTTAATCTGATTTTAAGAAAAGAATTATTTCTACGTGTGTTATTTTCCAGTTTAATACCTTTGCAGTTAAATACTTACCTTTAAGAACAGTGAAATTGCTTTTTTTTTCAATTATCAAACCAATTTGAAATTTCATTCAAACTTAAATTTCTTGGTTATCAATTATTGTAATAACATATCTTTATTAGTATAAATCAATTTTCAATTTAGTCTCAACTGCACAATGTCCTCTGTCTCTTGCTCATGGCAAGCGCACAACTAGCAACCCCGATGCGGACAGGAGAGTGAATGATGCCATCCTGGCTACACGGCTGCTTCTAAAGGGGTTTGTATTGTACTCAAATATACCAAGTTTGTATATTTAAAATATTGCTTCCTTGTTATCAGCAATAGTTCATGATTTATATTGATATGTTATAAAACGCATATCGCGATTCTGCTGAAACAGCCATAACTCACCTGTCCAAGATAATAGCTCACATTATAAATTTGTTGCACGTATTTGGTTACTTCTAATGTGGTGCACGATTAATATAAAATACATGTACTTTCAAATGTTAGTTATTTCAAATCGAGGGGTCAGTGCAAAACTATTGTAACTCCTTCTTTATTTCAATGTAGTTACAATAGTTTTGCACTGACCCCTCGAAATATTTTCTAGTGTTTGAGCAAGGTACGAGTATAAGCAATTACTAAGCAAGATATCTCAGAAGTTTTAACGTTATTCTGTGTCATTTCAAAAATTTTCGGTTCAAACTTAACATTTATTTTTTTAAACAGTAACAAGCATAATTTGGAGGAACTTCAGCATGAAAGCGTGAGAGAAATCTTCTCGCGCGTTAACGGCGATACGTGCAATGTAGCTGCCATGCCAACACCAGAAAGCTGCGACTTCGCTAATCTTAAATACCGTAAGCCAGATGGATCTTGCAACAACAAACAGCACCCTGAATGGGGCATGGCCGGGCGGCAACAGGAAAGAGTACTTCGAAACGCTTACGGTAAATATAATGCAACTTTTACGTAAAACGTAGCTCTTTCAATCACATTTTTCATTTACGAAGTTACAACTGTCGTTGATTTGTTTTCAGCAACCTTAATAAAGTTGCCCTTTACTTCAATTAAGTGTCGGCATTGTGGGTCATTTTGGCTAAAATATGTTAGGCAGTTGAAGCCGGTTCTAGATAGCCTGAGGGTTAATACAGCAGATACAATGAAGTTATTGATTCGAATCATATTTGAAATATATTTAGCAATTGAAATACCGAGGTTAGAGATATAAAAGGCCTTTCTGATCCATAGAGTAGTCTAAATGTTTAGTCTTAGTCATAAATTGTGAAATGGTTTTATTTTAAACTTTGAATTTCACGCCAGATCTCTTTCACCCTTGAGGGCTCATCATAATATTCATTATATATATCATATATATAATCATTTCGTGGTTTTGCACAAAATAATCTCCCTCATCTAGAATGGCGAAGGTGAAGAAACAGGTTCACCCCACAGCTATTATTTTAGTTAAAATCAAGGTCTTTATCTGTTATTGCATTTTCAAATAACTCGGATTTTGACACCAATCTTCTTACCTGAAATGAAACATTAAAATACAAATTCTCAAATACAAAGGGGATATCTCTTAGTTTGATTTGAAGAAACGCTTAACTAATATAACTAGAGTTGTTAAAATTTCAGCTGATGGTCTTGGCTTACCACGAGTGAATGGTCGAGACGGAACCCCACTCCCCAATCCACGTGATATCAGCAACGTGATCAACAAGAATCCCTCGGTGAATACCACTAGAAGCGAAAAGCTCACTCTTCACACTATGGGGTTCGGGCAGTTTCTGGACCATGACATAACGCTAACTCCGGTACAATCCGGTGTGTTTTAAAAAGTATCTTTTGCAATACAATTGAATTTAAGAACTTTAATTCACTTATAGGTAAAAGCACGCAAAATAGTTGACATGATAGGCCCATAATGTTCCCGTGATAATACGTGATGTTATAAATAAGGAAATACACAATTATGTAGCTATTAATAGTGTTTTAGCATTTGCATTTATATGTAAGCCAGTGACAATAAAGGATTTTTAAAACTATTCTGTTAATTAATTTTATATAGATAAAAACCGACGAAAGAGCCGATCGGTCTTGGTCTATTTGTTCGCACCATATTTTTGTGCATGCGCATGCGCAAACGTTCTTTTAGGTTTAGAAGACGGGTGAGTCACTGATTAAAATGAATGTAGACATAAAATATTAAGAGTTCAATTTGGAGATCTAAAAGCTAAAGAGAAGGCTTTCTCGGCCTGTGATATCGCTTCGCTTTCTTAAATTCTCATCTGTTAATCATCAAAATTGTACTCTAATATCTGCACAAAATAGGCGGTTATCTAAAAATTATTAACACAAAATCAAAAGTGTGTTTAAATGTCTTCATCTGCTTCCATATGTCATTGGTATTATTGAAGACGAGCGACTCACTAATAGTTTCTGTTTCAGATGGATCCCATGGCTGTGTGCGCATTTAGTTTTTTTTCGAAATAATTTAAATCAATCGTTTTTTTACAATAATCACTTGTCTCTCAATGAAACCCTGTGCCTTTAAGTTCCGGTTCTCCATACAATTTGTAAAATTTTCATTAACATTTACAGATAGTTGGACTTCTTTTCAAGTTGTATGCTGAGTTTTAAAATAAAGACCTCCACATGGCATTACTAAAAGTTTAGATAGAGATATTTTGGGCGCATACAGTTCTGATGATAACACCATAAAAGCGGTTTCTGCACAAAAGCCATACTGTCATAAAACCTAACAGACAACGACACGACGATAATTTAAATTAGAAATAATGTTGTTTTACTGTTTTCAGTTATAAGCAACTGCTGCGAATCTACAGCTCGTGACGAGTAAGTTTTATACAAATTGTTGTTTGTTTTATTTGGCATTTAGACTTTCTCTAAGGTTGTATTTAGCGATAATACGAATATTAGGGGACTGATCTCAGTTCAAATGGCTGTTAACCAGAGAGTAATTTACTTAGTTCATTGAATGTCTTACTTACTTCATAGAATGTATTTGCAAACAAATGAAACTGGCATTTTTGACGCGATTCTTCTGAATTCTAGATAAATTGATCATTTGTAGGTTGTTTCTGATTTGCAATTTGTATTTTGTGAGAATGGCCATCAATTTTAAGAGGGAAATTCTTTGTGGCCCTCTCTACGAATACGAAGCAGTATTTACCTTATGGATTCACTTTCTTTTCAAATCAACGAAGTTCTGAATTCACATCGAAACTGGCATTGATCCCAATCAAAACAATCATTTTCATAAAGCACTGAGATATAATATTGGTGTCTCGAAGGACGTTTCACACTGAAGTACAATAAACGGGATAACCATTTGCAATTCAGTGACAGTGCACCGGGTGGACAGTGACAGTTAACCGGACTGTTGCTGAATTAAAAACACACAAGTGTTTCGTAAGTAAAGATAGACCTTTTTATAATCTTAATCATTTAAATTGTTCCTTTAAAAAGAACAAATTCCTTACACTATTTATAATTTGTTTCAGCACTGATAACTGTTTCAACGTCATCATGAACGCCAGCCCGAATGAGGACTCTGAGATTTTTACACCTGGTTACTGCATGCCAGTTCAACGCTCTTCGCCTGTACTCTGTAGAGACTGTAAGTTGATGACGTCATTGAAGTAATAATTACATCGAAGGTTGCACACGAGACTGTTGTAACTACATTAATGTAAAGAATAAGTAACGATAGTCTTGTGTGCAACAGTCGATATACATTGTACCTTCGCACTATGACTGAATGAAGAACATTGTAGGACTTGGTTAGACTGCGCCGGTATTAAGGCTGATCTGGGTCTACACTGGTTGCATAGACCATCAGCTTCATTTTGTTGTGACGTGTCACATTTTCCAAATAGCTTTACTAGCTTTTCCTTAATTGGCGATATTCAAATGACTTTGTTCGTTTAACATGTTTGATGATATGCTATTGTGTTTATGATACACCAGCCTCTATAACTAATCAAACTTGATTGCTGCCAGCAAGCTCGCTGTATCACAATCCGTTGTCTTGCAAAAGTTCGTCTTCTGTATTTGCAACTGAAATGAGTTATCAACACGTAGCTGACTGACATGAGGTTTTCTGCACTATTTTATATGCCTATACTTAAAACATTTTATCAAAAATAAACTGTATATGCAAATTCTTATTTAATACTTCTTTTCAGTCACCTCCCAAACACCAGTAAGACAACCAAAGAACAGCATTACGTCATTTATTGATGCTTCGAATGTTTACGGGTCTTCTCAAGCAACACAAACTGCACTTCGAGATCCAAGTAATATATCTGTTTTATATTTAATTGAAGTCCTGTATAATCAACGGATTTTAGAGTCAGTGGTTTCTTTTCAGTAGATGATAAGAAAGAATCTGTTCATTTACCTTAATTCAAAGTTTTAATAACTACACAGTATTTTCGTAAAAAAAATCAGAATAAGAAAACGTACATTAATGTTCTATTTAAGCTTTTGTTTGTTTTAACTTAAAATATTTTGCGCACAAATATAACCCCTGTTTTGTGCTGTGTAAACGCAGATTCGGGCAAGTTGAAGACGGAGGGTGGGGTCAGACCACCAAATGGAAATGACGCTGACTGTATTTTAACGGAACCCAATCAACACTGCACCGCCGCTGGTAAGTGTTTGTCATCCTTTTGGCAACCATGTTAATAATAACATTATTTAAAAATCAACAGCTACAGTCTTCCGTCTTTGATATATTTTAATTACCTTCTAGCTTGAAAACTAGGGCCCAAGATTATCAGATGCTTGAGATTTGAGGCTGATCTCCAGATTTATGATCTTGGGCATAGCCGGTGAACGTACAGTTTGGGAGACTTTGATAACGACTTTACTCATGTTCGTTATCAAGGATCCAGTTCTTTATGAATCAGGAAGTACTGTACATATATAATTAAATTACTATATATATTTTTTTATTTATTTAATATATAATTACAAAATATGTTGTTTCTCTAGCATATACCTCCAGTAAGTTATGTTCGAGCGTCTAAATGTATTTTTTGCTGTTGTCTGTGCTGCTGTGGGTATTACTCGGTCTCACTTTTTCATTTTGATCATTGTTTCTCTTGTACATTTTGCAGGAGATGTACGAGTAAACGAAGTCCCCAGTCTCACGAGCTACCACTACTTGTTTATCTTAGAACATAACAGAATAGCCGAAAGACTTAAAGGTACGCATAAATTTTAAACTAAGTACCGGTAATTGAGTTCCTTATTTTGTCCGATAATGCGTTTTGCAACAAAGTGAAATATGCATATAAGGCATTGTCACATTCAGAAGACAAAACCTTCCTACACTGTCAAGCAAGAAGAAGAGAGAAGAAAAGAGAGCAGTGTTTCTGAAATGACCAATTAAAAAAGCCATCAAAACGAATGACAAAAATGACATCTCGAGGTGTTTCCGCCTTGGAACGGTCAATGGCAACACGATTTTGCTACTGGGCCTTTAAACAAGGTTCAATGGTGCGCTAGCCGCATACTTGCCAAAACAGGTTCTTGTATGAGCAAACTAGTACAAGTTGTCTTGATTAAGACAACTTTTAGTTTAACAGTTGCACGTTTTAGTACGAAGTACTACTAGTTGTATGGACAGTTATCAAATCATTGTGTAGCCGTTGTTCTTTTGGAGAAAAAAAAACGAGTGACAATTTGATGTATCCTTGAACCTGCTTAAAACCACAGAGCCAGTTATATATTACAACTAGCCGTTCCAAATCAAATAACATCTTACGATCGATCTTTTCATTTATTTTTTTAGAATTATTTTTGTTTTGAATTGGTCATGTTATGAACATATTATCTTTCTTCTTACGTTGTGTTACAGTTATTAGTTGCATAGGAAGCCTGATTTTTCTGAACATGGAATTCGTTGTTTTGTATATTTCACATAATAAATTATTCGTTAAGACTGTACAGTTGTTATTGTTTCGTTAAGACTGTACAGTTGTTTTTGTTTCGTTAAGACTGTACAGTTGTTTTTGTTTCGTTAAGACTGTACAGTTGTTATTGTTTCGTTAAGACTGTACAGTTGTTATTGTTTCGTTAAGACTGTACAGTAGTTATTGTTTCGTTAAGACTGTACAGTTGTTATTGTTTCGTTAAGACTGTACAGTTGTTATTGTTTCGTTAAGACTGTACATTTGTTATTGTTTCGTTAAGACTGTACAGTTGTTATTGTTTCGTTAAGACTGTACAGTTGTTATTGTTTCGTTAAGACTGTACAGTTGTTATTGTTTCGTTAAGACTGTACAGTTGTTATTGTTTCGTTAAGACCGTACAGTTGTTTTTGTTTCGTT
The DNA here is from genome assembly GCA_038501625.1 of Corbicula japonica. Classification (NCBI taxonomy): domain Eukaryota; kingdom Metazoa; phylum Mollusca; class Bivalvia; order Venerida; family Cyrenidae; genus Corbicula; species Corbicula japonica. The sequence goes on from JAZAYU010000995.1 coordinate 49,604, forward strand.
AAGACTGTACAGTTGTTATTGTTTCGTTAAGACTGTACAGTTGTTATTGTTTCGTTAAGACTGTACAGTTGTTATTGTTTCGTTAAGACTGTACAGTTGTGATTGTTTCGTTAAGACCGTACAGTTGTTATTGTTTCGTTAAGACCGTACAGTTGTTTTTGTTTCGTTAAGACTGTACAGTTGTTCTTGTTTCGTTAAGACTGTACAGTTGTTATTGTTTCGTTAAGACTGTTCAGTTGTTTTTGTTTTGTTAAGACTGTACAGTTGTTATTGTTTCGTTAAGACTGTACAGCTGTTATTGTTTCGTTAAGACTGTACAGTTGTTATTGTTTCGTTAAGACTGTACAGTTGTTATTGTTTCGTTAAGACTGTACAGTTGTTATTGTTTCGTTCAGACTGTACAGTTGTTTTTGTTTCGTTAAGACTGTACAGTTGTTATTGCTTCGTTAAGACTGTACAGTTGTTATTGTTTCGTTAAAACTGTACAATTGTTATTGTTTCGTTAAGACTGTACAGTTGTTATTGTTTCTTTAAGACTCACTGTACAGCTGTTTTTGTTTCATGAACCATTGTAATCTGTGTAATTTTTAGGATGAAAAACGCATTTAAGCGAAGTCATACTTTTTTCGTTTAATTTGTAAAAGATACATGATGGCAATTTATTTATTGAATTAATCAAGAAATTAGAACGATGTGTTTAATGTCTATGACAACATTTATTTATAAATGTATATGGTTGATCTTGTAGATTTCTACCCCGGTGACAACGAAAAGGTATTTCAGGAAACAAGAAAAATAGTGATTGCTGCTATGCAACATATTGTGTACGATGAGTTTCTACCAGCCTTTATCTCCAGCAAAGGACTTTCAGATAACCAGCTTCTATCAGGATCATACCAGTATGATGATAGAAAGAATCCTACGGTGTTTAACGCCTTTGGAATAGCCTACAGGTAGATCGAACATACTAAGTATTAGTCAAATAAGAAAAGAAATCAGAAATTTTTGTTGAATGTTTGAGACAAGTTTTAATGTTTCGAGACTTCAAAGTTCTAAAGAGCAATTTGATCTCATTTAAACGTTGTTTTGTTTTATTTCACGAAGGAAACTCAAAGCTACTCCTGTTTTGCATTTATCGTGCTCGATTGAATACTCTGTGAAATAAACTCAAGTCGCTTTCTGTAAAGAGCGTGTAAGTCTCATTACGCGCAAAAGTAAAAATAAACAAATAAAGTTCGTTTATTTTATAAAATAAACGCAATTGAATAATTTTCAGCTATAGTTTTTGGAATCAAATGGAGTGATTAACTAACGTTACCTTTCATTCATGCATCGTATTTATCGACCGAATGTATTGCAGTAACTGTTCTCTCTATTTAAAATGACTATACATGTAACAATGCTCCATTTAAATGCTGCTTAAAGAAAAGGTCGGTTATGAGGATCAAAGAACCGATATTTCTTCTTATGGCATAACATGCATTCGAAATTCTTACCTATTTGCAGCAGAACTTATTATTAAAATGTACGATTTTAGGAGCAAAACTTCGAACTAACGATGTATTATAATTACAAAATGTTAAAATTACACATTCAACAGTTTCAGTAGTTTTGAAACAGGTACACATTTGTAAAGAAAATCCACAAACACAATCAGCATAATATTATGTTAAAAAATAACTTTTCAGTGGTCTATCATGGTATCTTTTTATTTTTTCCTAGGGTTGGCCACACCTGGGTCACCAATTTCATGGTACTGTTAAACAACACATTTGGATTGCCTGACGTAGCAGGGGCATTAAGACCAACAGAAACAACATTCAATAATCCTGACATGACATATATGGATAACGCTTTTGCAGAATTGATGTTTTGGCTTCAAGGTAAACCGTCACCCGAAACTGACCGGTAAGTCGAGGTTTTGTGACATACAGGTTTTCGAGTACTAACTATGTTCACGTATAGACAGGATGGCTAATTAATGGCTAAATATTATGACGATATTTGATTTAAATAATTATTTTCATTCAGCTGGTTTTTTGTCTTGTCTTTGTGATAATTTTTGCAAGCAAATGAAAATATGTCAATAACTGCATGTTTTAACACAGCCTAAACTTGCATTTTTTTATAAAGCATTTACTTTATTTCAGTGTACTAGAAGAAGCAGTGAGGTCAAAATTATTCCTTGACACGGCAAATAACAAAGCATTTGATTTGGCTTCCTTGAACATCCAGAGAGGAAGAGATCATGGACTTCCGCCATATGACGAATACCGGGTCTGGTGCGGTCTGGCCCCGGTTGACAGTAGGTGGCAAAGTATAGCGCAAGGAAAATCTGGACTTGTTGATCACTCTAACGAAGCTATCCAGAAACTGGAACTTGCTGGATATAAGTAAGTATTTAAATTTTTCAGGTGATAACCTATCTTTCCAGTTGTATAATATTTTAGCTGGAGGATCGGACCTTGCACGGTCATTTTAACTACAAGAAGCAGTAGTTATTTGTTGTGGTCTACAGATAATCCAGCGGTTTCTCTGCAAGATCTTCATAGTTCATCTGCATGCCATATTCTTTCTTTCAAATGAGTTCCACCAAAAGCGGGGAATTTAAGATTGTTGTCAAAATCAACACCTACTCTTCTTTCAAAAGATACATTTTGGGAAACAAAACTAAATGATTGAGTAGTTTTCTTTTATTTGTTTTTCTATGTCACATTCGATATGTACCGAATCCTTAGCAGCTAGACCCATAATTATGGATTATTTTTGCCAACAGTGATTGCCAAGCTTATGATCAAGGGGAGATCACTGGATTTAAGTTTGCTCTACACTATGAAGGTCTCTGTTTTGTCCGAAACTTCTAGCGATGATAAGAATTAACCCCGTTAAAATTCTTAGCTGTTTCAGTTTAATTTTTGCATGATATCTGTAGTTAAATTTATAAAACATATTGAATTGAGTAGAAAGCATTATTTAAACAAAACAATCTCGGTTAGTTAAATCGGCGTTAAAGGGTAAAGTTTATACTTGCAGATCTCCAAAGGATATTGACCTATGGATCGGGGGTATAACAGAAAGTCCATTGCCTGGCGGAGCCATTGGTCCCACTTTCGAGTGTATTATTGGTCGAATGTTTAACAGACTGAAGTTTGGAGACAGATTTTGGTACCAACATAAAGATGCTGGATTTAATCAAGGTAAACTGATAGCTGATACTTTTTTAACTGATCACTCAACATTAATTTTTTGTTTTCCATCCTCAAGTTTTCTATTTTTCCTGCAACTGAGCTTTGTGTGATTGTGCTAACTTCGCCGGTCCTGGGCCGTAAGGCAAGTGAATAGAATATTTAATATCATCCCATACAAATATCATAAGAGGGTGTGATAAATTTGTAGCGGGAGCTCAGTGTCAGATAATCTGGTTCCAAGGTTATAAAGCTGAGCATGGAAACCAGTCTCAAATCTCAAGCATCTGATTGGCTGAAATGGCGACTGGTCGCCATTTCAGCCAATCAGATGCTTGAGATTTGAGACTGGTTTCCAAACTCAGCTTCATAACCTCAGACCCTGGTGCTTATCTGCAGTGTTATTATGATACTGGACCTACATGTAGCTGATCATAGTCTAAAATCTATAACACTCAAAAACTAATAATGTAGAAAGTTTCTCAAAATTTAGGCCTAAGGCTCAAATCCGAGAAATCTTTTCTATGGGTGTCCAAATATAGCTTAACCCGATAGTTGAACATGTGTATGTTTGCATGCACAAGACATTTTTCCACCATGGACTACGCGTTGACGTAAGCATTTTGAAAATTAATTCCATATTCTCTTTGTCCTTGGCTTAACTGTATATTGGGCGATTTATTTATATTTCCAGCACAACAAGATGCCATAAAGAAGTACAAGTTTGCTAAGCTGCTATGCAACAACTACGGCTTCGAAACTATCAATTACCCGAATGCTTTTAAATTTACGTAAGTAATGTTGGCGATTATTTGCTTCTTGTAGTTACAAAGTCTCTTTTCCTTTCCAGAATTCGCATCTAACGATATGACCGATTGAAGTCACAGAACAATATTTTACTAAAATGAATTAAATAGAGTTATAAAACCTATTAAGTCAATGATGGTTGAGTCGAATCCCTCCAATATGATATTCGATTCCCATCATGTTCACACTGGTTTCAAACCATAGCATCTATTAAAAATCATTTGAAGAAGACTAAAGAATCTGTTTCATTTATGTCAAACTATTTCGTAAAGTCTACATAATTTATTACATATTCCATATTCTGATTAAGTTGCTATGTTGATCTGCTGCTTGCTAGACACTATACCCATCAAGACCATAATATGAAAAGGTGTAAAATGTATTATATAACAAGTTAAACTTTGCACAGATGTAAAGCTATTCTGAACATATAACATGAAGCAAGACGTGGTTAAAATACTCATATAAACATTAACGTTTGTAATACTCCACACCAGAATTTCCCTTACCAAATTAACAAGTATAAAATCGAATATAAGACAGATGTTTTGTGTTTTTAGCGACCCGATGAAGGAATGCAAGCAGATTCATGACGACCTTGACCTAAATGCGTTCAATCCAAACCCACCACCACCACCGCCACCACCTTCAGGAGGAGGTAATCCTCCACCGCCACCACCACCCGGGAAGAAGTCATTAAATGAGGAGCTTTGACGTTTGATCGTTATCGTTCTTTCTTTTATTTGAAATATTTGAAATCGTTATTGTTACTGCTACACTCTTGTTCTTTCTTCTATACAGATTTATGGGTAGGCTGTCTCATGATACATTCGCTAACACGCATATTTTTAGACTGGCACATGCGCCAGTCTTAACTAACGATTCCGTGAACACGGCGATGTGTGGTCGTTAACTTCGGGTGTATCATAGCGAGCACGAGAGCGTATTCAATTGAGTGGGGTTTTGTGGTCACTGCGAAAGCAGGCCGAAATGTTCTGCACACGTGTGAAGCACAATTTAGCAAACCATTCAAAAATGATTGTATTATTGCAAGTAACCTTGAATAAGGTTTAATTGGGAGAAATTACCAGTATACGCAGCTATAAATAGCCACTGCTAGCAAGTAAACCACAGCAAATTGATTAAGATGGGTGAGACGATCCAGTTGTATGTACAGATTACGTCACTACAAGGGTAAGAGAAAAGACCGTTGATACCTTCTAACTCACAACGAAAAGTTTTGTGGGATGCCTTTAAGCAGAATTCTCCGGCCCTAAGTGTCCAAGTACATTTATGAACCTTAAATAGCACTTATACTATATGATGTGACTGCAGAAGCAGCACTGAGATATGATTTCTCTTTAATCGTAACTGTTATATCAGTTTAGAAGCAGCATTAATATTTGACTGCTCTTAAATTGTAACTGCTTTGTTATTTTGGAGACAAAAAATAACGTATATGCCTGCTTTGTTACTGCAAAGGTAATTTTAAAAAAAAGTATACAAATTGGTCAAGCCTCTGATTGAATATTGACAGCAGAGCTTAGGTTGAAGAAGTTTGTAGATACGTATCAGTTTACAAATACGCTAATTATATATAATAACAATAACAACAACGACTACTGCTACTACTGATTAGCTACGACTGCTCTGTTGTAGTTGTTCTCGTTCGGACTATGTCGTTTTTCGTTGTTCGTGGAGATTTGCCTTGTGATAATTTCGGACTTTTGTCGCTTTCAACGCAATTTTCTGACAGCCGATTTAGCATTGAAATTGTTCTAGTCCCCGCCGTCAGACCATCACTGAGCTATCAGGCCGTCCCCGGGCCCTGTCCGCCGCCGATGAGCTGGTTTGTGTAGCGGTCGGCTGTCTGCACATTCAGTTGAAGACCGCGTGTAAATCGGCCCACGGATGCGCTCAGTTCTCGAAAAAGAGATCGATTTTCGGACTTTGTCGTTTTCAAATTTATTTTCGGACTTCGCCGATTTCAGCACCAACCCTAACCGTAGTTAAACATTAGTTTACATTAATACAATTTCAATGTTGATGTTAGAGATACATGTTAACATGTTGTTGTTGTTGTTATTGGTGTTGTCTGAACAGAACACAAACAGAAATCAATTCCGCGAAATCGGGACCTCCGTCTATTTTAATGTTTTAGTGTATATTGTCATTATTTTTAAATTTCTTGTTATAATCTCCCCAAATTATGCTCATATTTAAGGTATTATGTTATTCATAATCTGGGTGATTTTCATTCGCATACTGGGAATATTTATAAGAAGATAGTAGCGGGGCTGTGCCCAATTTGACGCTATTCCGCGGATAACCGGGGCTTGATATTTTCGGAGAATGTTATGCAAATTTTACGGACTTGGTCGATTTCAGCACCAACCTTAACCCTTGTTTAACTTTAGTTTATATTTATAGAATATAATTTCAATTCGGATGTGATTGAAGCATGTTAAATGGTTGTTGTTGTCATCTGGAAACATATATTATATATATATATATAATAACAACAACAACAACAATCTGGTCTGTTGTAGTTGTTCTCGTTCGGACTCTGTCGATTTTCGTTGTTCGCGGAGATTTGCCTTGTGATAATTTCGGACTTTTGTCGCTTTCAACGCAATTTTCTGACAGCCGATTTAGCATTGAAATTGTTCTAGTCCCCGCCGTCAGACCATCACTGAGCCATCCGGCCGTCCCCGGGCCATGTCCGCCGCCGATGGGCTGGTTTGTGTAGCGGTCGGCTGTCTGCACATTCAATCGATTTTCGGACTGTGTCGTTTTCAAATATATTTTCGGACTTCGCCGATTTCAGCACCAACCCTAACCGTAGTTAAACATTAGTTTACATTAATGCAATTTCAATGTTGATGTGCGAGATACATGTTAACATGTTGTTGTTGTTGTTGTTGTTGGTGTTGGTGTTGTCTGAACAGAACACAAACAGAAATCAATTCCGCGAAATCGGGACCTCCGTCTATTTTAATGTTTTAGTGTATATTGTCATTATTTTTAAATTTCTTGTTATAATCTCCCCAAATTATGCTCATATTTAAGGTATTATGTTATTCATAATCTGGGTGATTTTCATTCGCATACTGGGAATATTTATAAGAAGATAGTAGCGGGGCTGTGCCCAAATTGACGCTATTCCGCGGATAACCGGGGCTTGATATATTCGGAGAATGTTATGCAAATTTTACGGACTTGGTCGATTTCAGCACCAAACTTAACCCTTATTTAACTTTAGTTTATATTTATAGAATAGAATTTCAATTCGGATGTGATTGATGCATGTTAACTGGTTGTTGTTGTCGTCTGGAATCGAATATATATATTGAACAAAATTTAACAATGACTATAACTACTGATTTGCTACGACTGGTCGGTTGTTTATTAATACAATTTCAATGTAGATGTGATTGATACATGTTAACATGTTGTTGTTGTTGTTGTTGGTGTTGTCTGCACAGACAATACCAATAACAAACAACAACAACAACAAAAAGAAATCAAGTCCGCGGAATCGGGACCTCCGTAATTATTAATGTCTTATTTTTATATGGTCATTATTTCTACCTCCGAACGAGAACAACTACGACAGACCAGTCGTAGCTAATCAGTAGTAGTTGTTGTTATTATATATATATATTATCACAGTTGATTTATATTTCTTTATAAGGGCTTCCAAGAGCTGTCCAATCTGCAGAAACGTGTATGCGAGAATGGAACTGCACATGAGCAGATTTCATGCCAAAGAAGTCGGTCCAGAGGATTTGTTGAAAATTCAAAATTCAGAGGCTTTGCGTGTGAGGACTTTAGGGAATGTTGCTTTTAGCTTGGATGAGTTAATGAGGGATAACCCGGACAGCTATATGGCTGTAGCGCGTGTATTGATAGGGATTGGAGTACCCGTGTATATAAGGATAACGGGAAGTAAAGTTAAACACCTCACGACGGATGACCTGGCTACGTTTGCTCCACAATCCCAGACGAGTGGACAGGTTGGCAACCTTGTTAGACCGGATTCGGACGTGGGGGCTGAGATTCATCCACTACCCCAGACGAGTGGAGAGGTTGACCAGCTAGTTATACTGGATTCCAATGTGGGATCTCCCAGACCACGATCCAGGTTGAATCCTACCAGATCACCCACGGCAACGTCTCCACCGGTTACTGCCACGGTGACATCAGCCGTTCAACAGGTTGAAAGGACTTCATCACCCGGAAGTGACGAAATCTATGCAGAAAGTGTTAACCTGGCTGCAGATATTAATACAGGCAGCGTGAGCGACAACGGAGAACAACCCGTGCATAGCGGGGTAGCACAATTCTCTCCGCTGACGACTAGTGAGCAATCGTCACCCGCCTCTTCGGATATCGTTGCTGGTGTCAACAAGCAAAAACGGAAACGCGTACTGTTCAGTGACACCGATTCTGAGAATAGTGATGCACCTGACCTAGCGGTCTTAGAAAGTAATGACAGCGACCACAGCCACTCCTCCGCAGAGTCTGATGTCGAGAGACCAAAGTCAGGCAAAGCGTTAGTTAGGGATAACTACCAGGAACACGGACTGTACGTTTCGCCAGCTGAGAAGGATGTAGCATTGCGTGAAAACAGTCATTTGCGTTTGTTAAAGAAACATTATGATTCAATGAAGGTAAACACCGAAGGAAAGGAAGCTAGGACGAAAGCAATTGATAACAATTTGGCTATTGCTTCCAAAGTGATGAGATATCTTGCCCCTGGGAACGTGCTTGCAAATTTTAGATGGCATCATTTGAATTCAGACAAGCTATATTCGCTGTTCACTGTGTTAAGAGACGAAATTGGACTCGCTTCCCAAACGATTTCTAATTACTGTAAAGTACTGCGTCACATGTGCCTAGTCATTGCCAAAGATGAAAAATATTTCATGAACTAGAGAAGTCCAAAAAAACGCAAATGACGTGTACACTGATGTGCAACGAATCGAGGACACGTATTTGCGTATATTTGAGATCGTTGAGAAGGCTAAAAAAGACGTTAAAGGTCTATTGGATAAATCTAAGACAAAGGCACTTAACCAACAAGAGGTGACCACTATCAATGGCTTTTTCAACCTGCATAGCCTCACCTGTGGCAATAGACCAAAGGTAATGCAGCATATGAAGAAGCAGGTATACAAGAAAGCAAGGAAAATGCCTAAGTATGACGAACAAGGTGCCAAGTATTATTACCTTGCTACTGCCGAACACAAGACAGGCGGTCAGTTTATATACTATACGGAGGAACTGATGGAAATGCTCGATTTATATTACGAGAATGTCCGACCAAAACCCACCAGAGAGTACAATGAGTACTTATTTATAAATACGCATGGGAAGATAATCCACAACGTGTCTAACGATCTAACGATCTGGAGAAATTCATAAGAAAGTATGACAAAACGTTGTCATGCAATCACACGTACTATAGACAGATTGTGACAACACTTAGCAAGAGATTCATGAATGTGGAGCAGCAACGCATTCTACATGGAATGATGACTCACTCCGAGGCAACAGCAAACCGTCACTACGTGCTGGGGAACGATGACGCTGTTCCTCATAAACTCGGCATTCCACTCCTCGGCCGACTCTTGGACTACTGTGGGTCATCTGTTGGTAGGACTGTAAATTCTTACATTCGCGCCACTGGTCTTGATAAAGAAGTACCAGATTCTATCAGGCAAAAATTGCTCGAATTCTATATGTATCTTGACCGCCAAAAACATTTGGAAGACGCTACAGCGAAGAGTGAAGAGCCCGGGACTTCCAGGGCAAGCCCAGTACCTTCAGATCATTCATCTGCGGGCTCGACGTCATCGTCTGCCAACTCGACGTCATCGTCTACCAAATCGACGTCAAAGTCTACCAGCTCGACGTCAACGTCAACCGGCTCGACGTCAACGTCTACGGGCTACAAGTCTACGGGATCATCTGATATCACCAAAAAAGTTACGGAATCTGATCTAATCAAGACAAAGATGGGAATTATAACTTCAACAACGACTACTCCATCCCGGGACGAGTTCGATCAACATCTCAGAGACTTGAACCTCTCATCTCGTGCAAAATCGGAGAAAGATACTTGGTACAAGAGTCTATGTTCGTTCATACAGTATGAGCGTAACAAACGCCGCGCAGAAGAGGCCGTATCAGCACTCAGGCGCCTGCAGGATCCCTCACGATTTGAAGAGGCGATTAACAATTATTTAGAAGAAAAGGGGTGGAACAATGTGAAAACGAAAAAGGAAGCATTAGAAAAGCTTACACGTCTACACAATGACAAGTCCTTAACAAGAAAAGCGACGGTTGCTCCTGCACAAAAAACAGCCCCACTAGACGCAAAAATTAAAGAACAAATTCAGTCGCAAAGTTGGCCTCTTATCAAAATAAGGAAATGCACAGGGGATAAAGGGAGCGGTGCTTTTGCAAGTAGGGATATACCTAAAGACACAGTTATTTGTGATTATCACGGGGAAATAGTGTCGAAAGAGGACGGGGAATATCGTTATAGTACACTATACCAAGACAGGACTGATAATGTGTTTATGTTTAAGTTCGGTTACCAAGGTAAACAGTACTACTGCGACGCAGTAAAGCCCTGTTCGTGCCATCCCAATAAGAAAATTAAAGGACGTTTTCTAAATCACTCTAGAAAAAATCCGAACGTAAAAGTCACGACCAGGGGAGATGAAGAAAATGTCGTTTTACTGATGGTCACCACAAAAGATATATCGTTAGGCAGTGAACTATTGTTTGACTATGGCTGTAAAAATGATTCTGGTTCCAACCAGCAAGACTGGATGTAATTGCTATACGCATTAAAACGGACTCACGGCTAAAAAGGTGCGCCCGCACTTTAGTTGGCAGCGAAGCTATTAAATGTGAGAAGCCGGCCTGAATCATGGCAACGAATCCCTTCGGATGAGGGGAGAAGTTGGCCGGAAAAGGCGGCGAATCAATTCCTATAGCGAAGCTAGCTATTTAAACTGTCTCATGGCTATAAAGTGCGCCCGCACTTTTGTGGGCAGCGAAGCTATTAAATGTGAGAAGCCGGCCGGAATCATGGCAACGAATCCCTTCGGAGGAGGGGAGAAGTTGGCCGAAAAAGGCGGCGAATCACTACCTATAGCGAAGCTAGCTATTTAAACTGTCTCATGGCTAAAAGGTGCGCCCGCACTTTTGTGGGCAGCGAAGCTATTAAATGTGAGAAGCCGGCCTGAATCATGGCAACGAATCCCTTCGGATGAGGGGAGAAGTTGGCCGGAAAAGGCGGCGAATCACTACCTATAGCGAAGCTAGCTATTTAAACTGTCTCATGGCTATAAAGTGCGCCCGCACTTTTGTTGGCAGCGAAGCTATTAAATGTGAGAAGCCGGCCGGAATCATGGCAACGAATCCCTTCGGACGAGGGGAGAAGTTGGCCGAAAAAGGCGGCGAATCACTACCTATAGCGAAGCTAGCTATTTAAACTGTCTCATGGCTAAAAGGTGCGCCCGCACTTTTGTGGGCAGCGAAGCTATTAAATGTGAGAAGCCGGCCTGAATCATGGCAACGAATCCCTTCGGATGAGGGGAGAAGTTGGCCGGAAAAGGCGGCGAATCACTACCTATAGCGAAGCTAGCTATTTAAACTGTCTCATGGCTATAAAGTGCGCCCGCACTTTTTTTGGCAGCGAAGCTATTAAATGTGAGAAGCCGGCCGGAATCATGGCAACGAATCCCTTCTTATCAGGGGAGAAGTTGGCCGAAAAAGGCGGCGAATCACTACCTATAGCGAAGCTAGCTATTTCAACTGTCTCATGGCTAAAAGGTGCGCCCGCACTTTTGTGGGCAGCGAAGCTATTAAATGTGAGAAGCCGGCCTGAATCATGGCAACGAATCCCTTCGGACGAGGGGAGAAGTTGGCCGAAAAAGGCGGCGAATCACTACCTAGCGAAGCTATCTATTTAAACTGTCTCATGGCTAAAAGGTGCGCCCGCACTTTTGTGGGCAGCGAAGCTATTAAATGTGAGAAGCCGGCCTGAATCATGGCAACGAATCCCTTCGGATGAGTGGAGAAGTTGGCCGGAAAAGGCGGCGAATCACTACCTATAGCGAAGCTAGCTATTTAAACTGTCTCATGGCTATAAATTGCGCCCGCACTTTTTTGGCAGCGAAGCTATTAAATGTGAGAAGCCGGCCGGAATCATGGCAACGAATCCCTTCTTATCAGGGGAGAAGTTGGCCGAAAAAGGCGGCGAATCACTACCTATAGCGAAGCTAGCTATTTAAACTGTCTCATGGCTAAAAGGTGCGCCCGCACTTTTGTGGGCAGCGAAGCTATTAAATGTGAGAAGCCGGCCTGAATCATGGCAACGAATCCCTTCGGATGAGGGGAGAAGTTGGCCGGAAAAGGCGGCGAATCACTACCTATAGCGAAGCTAGCTATTTAAACTGTCTCATGGCTATAAAGTGCGCCCGCACTTTTTTTGGCAGCGAAGCTATTAAATGTGAGAAGCCGGCCGGAATCATGGCAACGAATCCCTTCTTATCAGGGGAGAAGTTGGCCGAAAACGGCGGCGAATCACTACCTATAGCGAAGCTAGCTATTTCAACTGTCTCATGGCTAAAAGGTGCGCCCGCACTTTTGTGGGCAGCGAAGCTATTAAATGTGAGAAGCCGGCCTGAATCATGGCAACGAATCCCTTCGGATGAGGGGAGAAGTTGGCCGGAAAAGGCGGCGAATCACTACCTATAGCGAAGCTAGCTATTTAAACTGTCTCATGGCTATAAAGTGCGCCCGCACTTTTTTTGGCAGCGAAGCTATTAAATGTGAGAAGCCGGCCTGAATAATGACAACGAAGCTTCTCGCACGAGGGGCGAAGTTGGTCTAAAAGGGCGGCGAATCACTACCTATAGCGAAGCTATGGCCGTGCCAATCCTGGCTACAATGAGTTGGGGTGGTTCCCTAACGATACCCTGCTAATACCGGCTATAAATAAAGCTGGGGGGACCAGGAAACCCGGCAATAGGCTGAAAATAATTACATTTGATTTGCGAAGAAATCAAGCTCGCGTATGCGGGTCCTCCGGTTATTTTATTGTCTTTGTTATGTGGTAATCGTTTCTACATGTATTGCTATAATCCCCCCAAATTTTGACCACATGTAGGATTTTATGTTCTTCATAATCTGGTTAATTTTCATTAAAATCTGAGCACGCATACTGGGAATATTTAGAAGAAACCCGATCCGTGGCCGCACCAAATTTGACGCTATTCCGCGGATAACCCGGGCTTGATATTTTCAGGGAATTTTATGTAAATTTTAATTTAATTATTAAACGTGTACAAATAAAACATGCTCCGGTATGTATGCAGTGATGGATTCTTTGATTCCTGGCATTTTTATTTATATTGGAGGGGGTTTATATAGCCTTTTTATGCCAAAATTGGCGGAAATATTGTAAGCTTGAATGCAGATTTAATCGGTTTTTCTGCTATAATTCATTTAAAACTCAATACATTTTATCCAAATATATGCTGTGAACAGTTACGTATAATACCTTCACGATGGGCACGCTTTTGGCTGAAAATAATTACATTTGGTTATGGATGAAATATGCGGGTCCTCCGATTATTTTAATGTCTTTTTTATGTGTTAATAAGTTCTACATTTATTGCTATAATCCCCCCAAATTTTGCACACATGTAGGTTATTATGTTCTTCCGAAGGTGGGTGATTGTCATTAAAATCTGAGCACGCATACTGGGAATATTTAGAAGAAACCCGATCCGTGGCTGTGCCAAATTTGACGCTATTCCGCGGATAACCGGGGCTTGATATTTTCGGGGAATGTTATGTAAATTTTAATTTAATTATTAAACGTGTACAAATAAAACATGCTCCAGTATGTATGCAGTGATGGATTCTTTGATTCCTGTCATTTTTGTGTATATTGGAAGGGGTTTATTTAGCGTGAAATGCCAGAATTGGCGGAAATATTGTACGCTTGAATGCAGTATTAATCGGTTTTTGTGCTATAATTCATTTAAAAATCAATAAATTTTACGCAAATGAATGCTGTGTACAGTTAAATATAATACCTTCACGATGGGCACGCTATTGGCTGAAAATAATTACATTTGATTATGGAAGAAATCAATCCCGCGGATGCGGGTCCCCCCATTCTTTTAATGTATTTTTTTATGTGGTAATAATTTCTACAGTTATTGCTATAATCGCCCCAAATTTTGCCCACATGTAGGTTATTATGTTCTTCAGAATGTGGATGATTTTCATTAAAATCTGAGCACGCATACTGGGAATATTTAGAAGAAACCCGATCCGTGGATGTGCCAAATTTGACGCTATTCCGCGGATAACCCGGGCTTAATATTTTCGGTGAATTTTATGTAAATTTTAATTTAATTATTAAACGTTTACAAATAAAACATGCTCCAGTATGTATGCAGTGATGTATTCTATTATTCCTGGCATTTTTATGTATATTGGAGGGGGTTTATTTAGCGTGAAATGCCAGAATTGGCGGAAATATTGTACGCTTGAATGCAGTATTAATCGGTTTTTGTGCTATAATTCATTTAAAACTCAATACATTTTACGCAAATGAATGCTGTGAACAGTTAAATATAATACCTTCACGATGGGCACGCTTTTGGCTGAAAATAATTACATTTGATTATGGAAGAAATCAATCTCGCGGAAGCGGGTCCCCCCATTATTTTAATGTATGTTTTTATGTGGTAATAATTCCTACAGTTATTGCTATAATCGCCCCAAATTTTGCCCACATGTAGGTTATTATGTTCTTCAGAATGTGGATGATTTTCATTAAAATCTGAGCACGCATACTGGGAATATTTAGAAGAAACCCGATCCGTGGCTGTGCCAAATTTGACGCTATTCCGCGGATAACCCGGGCTTGATATTTTCGGTGAATTTTATGTAAATTTTAATTTAATTATTAAACGTTTACAAATAAAACATGCTCCAGTATGTATGCAGTGATGTATTCTATTATTCCTGGCATTTTTATGTATATTGGAGGGGGTTTATTTAGCGAGAAATGCCAGAATTGGCGGAAATATTGTACGCTTGAATGCAGTATTAATCGGTTTTTGTGCTATAATTCATTTAAAACTCAATACATTTTAACCAAATGAATGCTGTGAACAGTTAAATATAATACCTTCACGAAGGGCACGCTTTTGGCTGAAAATAATTACATTTGATTATTGAAGAAATCAAGCCCGCGGAAGCGGGTCCTCCCATTATTTTAATGTCATTTTATTTGGTAATTATTTTTACATTTATTGTTATAATCGCACCAAATTTTGTCCACATATAAGGTATTATGTTGTTCATAATCTAGGTAATTTTCATTAAAATCTGAGCACGCATACTAGGAATATTTAGAACAAACCGATACATAGTAGCGCCAAATTTTACCCTATTCCGCGGATAACCGGAGCTTGATATTTCCCGGTAGTATTTTGTACAATATTCAATAATAAACAAAATTTAAGAATTAAAACTTGATCCATGATGTTTGTAGTGATGTGTTCTTCGATTTATGTCATTTATAGGTTGATTGGAGCACTTTTATTTTCAAAAAAATGCAAAATTGGCGGAAAATATGTTATAGCTTGAACCGGTTTTATTTCGTTTTTGGTGAATAAATCAACCAAATCTGTATAGAATACAAATATTTTTGGCCATTGTCACCGTTAATGTACCTGCTACAAAGCACAATCAACATTTTATAGAAAATATTTAATTTAAAATGAAAATTTTTCAAGCTATACGACGGGACCGGGCGTAATTAAGCGGCAAAACAACGGAAACGGTCATAATTCTGCCAAACGGGGATCAAATATCATCAAATTTGGTATACATGTGTGTTTAAGTACCCCCTACAACATCTGAAAGTTTCTTTAAGAAATAACAAAAATTACGAAAAATATAGCAAAAAAAAATCCCCTATGAACCAAATTTGGTTCATATCCGCAAACGTCTGGCGGAACCCAAAATACCCACACCCAGAATTTTTTTCAAAAAAAATTATTTTAAATCACTCAAAACCTACACAAAACGCCAAAAAAAAACATTTAAAAAAAAAAAAAAGACAACCATATTTTTCCGCCTGGAAGACCCGCTTTTCCCTGAACCAAATTTGGTTCATACGGGAACCAAATTTGGTTCACATTATGAACCAAAAATGGTGTATATTGCAATTTTTTTGTTTGAATACTATTCGTAATAATTACGATAGTAATGTATTGTGGATGATATTTGGGATCAGAAAATGTATTATATATACCAAATATATATGTCACAACAAAAACAACAACAACAAAGTTCCCATATAGTCTCCATATGAACCAAAACTGGTTCACATTGCATTTTTTTTTGTTTGAATGCTATTCTTAATAATTATGGTAGTACTGTATGGTGGATGAAAAGAATGATCAGAAAATGTATTATATCTACCCAATATATATATATAATAATAATAACAACAACCACATAGTCTCCTTATTCTGCACTAATTGGCAGTTTTGGACTTAGAAAATTTATCGCAAGTTTTGGACTTAGTTTTTTTCGCTGAATTGGCGCATAAGTAATCGATAGTAAATGATTTTAGGCTTACATCGGCTTGCCAAACCTGGCGACAATGAGTTGGTGGTAAGGTACCCAACGACACCCTAATGTAATACCGGCTACACATATGTAGCTGGGGGGACCAGGAACCTGGCACTTATTTAATCAAAATCGCTGTCATCATAATCTGCAACGCGTATTATACTTGATGAACTGTTTTTCTTTGTGCAAGCAGCACCTGGGACCAAGTACCAGGACCCTTCTCATCAAACTCGCTGTCGTTGTATTCTGGAAATAAATAAATAAATAAATAAATAAATAACAACAACAAAAGCAAAACCATATATGAAATTGTGGGATTGTGGACCCCTGTTTCCTGACAAACTGTGATTTCAGGTGGTCTGTATAGTTCCTTTGGCTGGGTGGACCTGTTTCCTGACACCTTCAAACTGTGGTAACAGATAGAAGTATTGTGTCGCTATCGTTATATTCTGGAATGCGTATTAAACTAAACAACTTGGTTTGACTGGGTATATTTTGCGTCTTTCTTTTCCCCTTCCTCCTACCATGTAATTATTGGTAGCATGTCATTTTGGAGTAGGAATCCCTCCTTTTCCTATGACAGTATTTTAATGTCGGTTATGTCCATTGCTAAAAGTTAGAGATGGTCTAGCCGCATATAATAGCCCAGGCTGAAAGCCATCAATGCAGAACGCCAAGTGACTGAATTTGCTGTAAGGGATTTGTAATTTTGCTCCCATTCTAACACCAATCTGTAAACAAGTTATTAAATAAGTCAAATAATATAATTCAAAGCATTTCTGTTAGGTCCCCTAGCATATCTGCCGGCGTCAACGTCGCCTAGGGGTTAAACACATGTCGAAAGACTGTGGCTAACGGGCAGATGACTGTAGTGCAACTGCAAGTCGATACCCGCATATGTTCGAATATAAATCCCTCCAAGTCGATACCCACATTTGTTCGGACTTAGCCATTTTCAACGCGATTTCGGACTTTGCCGATTTAGCACTAACCCTGTTTTTTAGTTGTCGGGAATAAGTAATAAATGCCTCCAAGTCGATACCCACATTTGTTCGAATATATATCTCTCCAAGTCGATACCCACATTTGTTCGGACTTAGCCATTTTCAACGCGATTTCGGACTTTGCCGATTTAGCACTAACCCTGTTTTTTAGTTGTCGGGAATAAGTAATAAATGCCTCCAAGTCGATACCCACATTTGTTAGAATATATATCTCTCCAAGTCGATACCCACATTTATTCGGACTCTTGACATTTTACACGCGATTTTAAGGCTTTATCACTAACAAATAACGCCCTATATAGGACAATATATACATTTATGTTACAAAATACCCGCACATACAGTGATCTGCTGTTCGTGATACTTAGTCAAAAAAAGGAATCCAAGTCGATACCCACATTTGTTCTGAATATAAATCTCGCTTGCCGATACCCACATTTGATTCAAATATAAATCCCTCCAAGTAGATACCCACATTTATTCGGACTATGATATTTTACAAGCTATTTATCAATAGAAAAAGTACTAAGTTCTAAACCTGCCGTAAAAGTAATATATTCCCTCTAACAAGTACCTCATGATAACGGTATATAATTATGTTGAAAGTATAAATACACATACAGACATTAAGTTTATCTCATATTGTTATAATGATAACATTCTTTCATAACATTAGTACCGTTATAATAAAACTTTCTGTCATAAAATTACTATTCTATTTGGAGCTGGATTCTTCTTTTTGCTATATCATAACCACACCTGCATATGATTTATAATTTAACAAAATCAATCTGCCTGGGGCGCAATAAAACGGTAATAAAACTGCTACATGATTTATTCCTTATTTGGTAATGAAATACATTTGTTGACTTAACTGTGTCTTAGCTTATGAAAACCGTAGTAAATGAACAGTTGTTGTTGTATAATAAACTAAAGTTTACTTCCAATTATCTATCAAATATAGGTAATTAATACATTAATACGGTTATAATAAAACTTTCTTTCATAAAATTAATATTTTATTTTGGTCTACGCTCTTCATTTTAATATATCATAACAAAACGTGCATCTGATAGATAATTAGATGAAATCAATCTGCCGCGGGGCGCAATAAAAAGGCAATAAAACTTCTTAACGACAAATACATTCCGCTACATAATTTATCCCTTATTTGGTACAGTATTGACTTAACTGTTTCTCAGCTTATGAAATCCTGATTAAATGGACCTTTATTGTTGTTGTTGTAAATTTATATAATTGTATTTATATAACGAACTAACGTTGACTTTGGTGCTGCTTTTGTTGTTGTTGTTGTTTATTTATTTATTTATTTATTTATTTATTTATTTATTTATCTGTCTGTCTGTCTGTCTGTCTGTCTGTCTGTCTGTCTGTCTGTCTGTCTGTCTGTCTGTCTGTCTGTCTGTCTGTCTGTCTGTCTGTCTGTCTGTCTGTCTGTCTGTCTGTCTGTCTGTCTGTCTGTCTGTCTGTCTGTCTGTCTGTCTGTCTGTCTGTCTGTCTGTCTGTCTGTCTGTCTGTCTGTCTGTCTGTCTGGGGTAATTGATGAATAATGGATGTAACAGGGCCATGGCATGTGCAGGACTATATATCATTGTTTGACAATTTGAGAAAGTATCTGCTTTCGGCAGATTGCTGGCCCTGAAAAGGGCCGTTTTGTTCGGACGGATTACAACAAAATATAAATACAATTATATAAAATTACAACAATAATTACATTTGGTTATGGATGAAATAAAATCAGCGGATGCGGGTCCTCCGATTATTTTAATGTCTTTTTTTATGTGTTAATAAGTTCTACATTTATTGCTATAATCCCCCCAAATTTTGCACACATGTAGGTTATTATGTTCTTCCGAAGGTGGGTGATTGTCATTAAAATCTGAGCACGCATACTGGGAATATTTAGAAGAAACCCGATCCGTGGCTGTGCCAAATTTGACGCTATTCCGCGGATAACCGGGGCTTGATATTTTCGGGGAATGTTATGTAAATTTTAATTTAATTATTAAACGTGTACAAATAAAACATGCTCCAGTATGTATGCAGTGATGGATTCTTTGATTCCTGTCATTTTTGTGTATATTGGAAGGGGTTTATTTAGCGTGAAATGCCAGAATTGGCGGAAATATTGTACGCTTGAATGCAGTATTAATCAGTTTTTGTGCTATAATTCATTTAAAACTCAATACATTTTACTCAAATGAATGCTGTGAACAGTTAAATATAATACCTTCACGATGGGCACGCTTTTGGCTGAAAATAATTACATTTGATTATGGAAGAAATCAATCTCGCGGAAGCGGGTCCCCCCATTATTTTAATGTATGTTTTTATGTGGTAATAATTCCTACAGTTATTGCTATAATCGCCCCAAATTTTGCCCACATGTAGGTTATTATGTTCTTCAGAATGTGGATGATTTTCATTAAAATCTGAGCACGCATACTGGGAATATTTAGAAGAAACCCGATCCGTGGCTGTGCCAAATTTGACGCTATTCCGCGGATAACCCGGGCTTGATATTTTCGGTGAATTTTATGTAAATTTTAATTTAATTATTAAACGTTTACAAATAAAACATGCTCCAGTATGTATGCAGTGATGTATTCTATTATTCCTGGCATTTTTATGTATATTGGAGGGGGTTTATTTAACAAGAAATGCCAGAATTGGCGGATAAAATTCCATTTGTAGCTATTAACTGTATTATATTCTTTAAATTTAGATGAACACGCACTTTAAATGACATAAAAATAACTAAATCCCAACCAACAAAATCAACAACAACAACGTTGATGTTAATATAAATATGAAAAATGGATGATAAAATCAGATACGCAGCGCACTTTAAAATTACACACAAATAGACAAATAACTACAATCATTCTTATAATACACAATACAATACTATCGTAATTAATACGAGAAATATTGCAAAAACTTAATTTCCCCATATCTGCTAATTTGGGCAGCCTTTAATTTAAAACAGCGGGTAACAATTAACATTATCAAACGTTACATTACAGGTTTCGGACTTAGTTATTTTGATGCGATATATAGAGTTTTAATAATACTTTATATCACTTTATACACTTAAATAAATAGGCAAATAACAACAACAACAACAATTATATTCAGCAATTTCGAAAGGTACATTATGTTTAGAGTGTGGATTATAAGAATTAACTGGCAATTATTTAATATTTTTTCGTTTTCTTATTTAATTCGGTCATTTAAGGTATACACGGAGTCAAATTTTTAGGTTATAATAGGAAATATCTGTTATGAATCGTCTAACTGACATTTCGCACCTTTCTATTAAAAAGACACGACGGAGTCTGAATTGCAGATAACAGGTGTTCAATGCGACGTTTTAGGTTCCAATAGGAAGTACCTGTTATGAATCTGGGTACAATGTCAAACTGACATTTCGCACCTTTCTTATTGACAAGATATTGCCAATTAACGCAAAACGCAATATAAGCCAAAGTTTTTAATGGTTTCATCACAAACTAGTTTTGTATCGATCTAGTACTAGATTGCTACTATTTGCTATTTGGATATTTTAACTTTATTGTAAAATTTTAGTTATATGTGAAATAATTTTGGATTATTTAATTGTGATATTTTAAAAGTGTATTAAGGATTTGCTATTTGGATATTTTAACTTTATTGTAAAATTTTAGTTATATGTGAAATAATTTTGGATTATTTAATTGTGATATTTTAAAAGTGTATTAAGGATTTGCTATTTGGATATTTTAACTTTATTGTAAAATTTTAGTTATATGTGAAATAATTTTGGATTATTTAATTGTGATATTTTAAAAGTGTATTAAGGACAGGATAGTTAGTGTGTTTTAGTGTTTTGGGAATTATATATAATTCTTACGGAAAGAAGACAACATTTCTGGATACACAAGGTAAAAATAAAATCCTGAATGTAATTCACGCTCATATATACTAATAATAAATTGACCAACCAAAAACAACAACAACACTATAGTATCGTTAGATTGCGATTACACAATAACTTTAAATATATTCCTCATGCGTGTATTTTGCACTTCTTGTATGGCGGTAAGGGACGGTAGAGCGTTCCGAACCAAGTGTAGACATAGGTTGTGCTTAGAGTGTGCACGGCTGCTGGTCCGATGCTGGAATCTGCTCTCAGTCAGACATGTTCGCCTGATTAGGTGTATGAGGTGCGCATGTCGGATCAGACAGATGACAGCATCACAGAGGCGATATTAATATTTATAAAGAAATAATTTAAAAGTAATAATGATCTTCTGATATTTTCATTGGCGGCGCTTGACTTAATTAATATAATATTGTTCGTGCAGATTCGCCTGTTGTTGTTGTAGTTTGTCATAGTAGGGCACTATATTTATAAAATTTCAATTCGGTTGTGATTGATGCATGTTAACTTGTTGTTCTTGTCGTCTGGAATCATATATATTAAATATATATATATAATAACAATAACAACAACGACTACTGCTACTACTGATTAGCTACGACTGCTCTGTTGTAGTTGTTCTCGTTCGGACTATGTCGTTTTTCGTTGTTCGTGGAGATTTGCCTTGTGATAATTTCGGACTTTTGTCGCTTTCAACGCAATTTTCTGACAGCCGATTTAGCATTGAAATTGTTCTAGTCCCCGCCGTCAGACCATCACTGAGCCATCCGGCCGTCCCCGGGCCATGTCCGCCGCCGATGAGCTGGTTTGTGTAGCGGTCGGCTGTCTGCACATTCAGTCGAAGACCGCATGAAAATCGGCCCACGGATGCGCTCAGTTCTCGAAAAAGAGATCGATTTTCGGACTTTGTCGTTTTCAAATTTATTTTCGGACTTCGCCGATTTCAGCACCAACCCTAACCGTAGTTAAACATTAGTTTACATTAATACAATTTCAATGTTGATGTTAGAGATACATGTTAACATGTTGTTGTTATTGGTGTTGTCTGAACAGAACACAAACAGAAATCAATTCCGCGAAATCGGGACCTCCGTCTATTTTAATGTTTTAGTGTATATTGTCATTATTTTTAAATTTCTTGTTATAATCTCCCCAAATTATGCTCATATTTAAGGTATTATGTTATTCATAATCTGGGTGATTTTCATTCGCATACTGGGAATATTTATAAGAAGATAGTAGCGGGGCTGTGCCCAATTTGACGCTATTCCGCGGATAACCGGGGCTTGATATTTTCGGAGAATGTTATGCAAATTTTACGGACTTGGTCGATTTCAGCACCAACCTTACCCTTGTTTAACTTTAGTTTATATTTATAGAATATAATTTCAATTCGGATGTGATTGATGCATGTTAACTGGTTGTTGTTGTCATCTGGAAACATATATTATATATATATAATAACAACAACAATAACTAATACTACTACTGATTAGCTACGACTGGTCTGTTGTAGTTGTTCTCGTTCGGACTCTGTCGATTTTCGTTGTTCGCGGAGATTTGCCTTGTGATAATTTCGGACTTTTGTCGCTTTCAACGCAATTTTCTGACAGCCGATTTAGCATTGAAATTGTTCTAGTCCCCGCCGTCAGACCATCACTGAGCCATCCGGCCGTCCCCGGGCCATGTCCGCCGCCGATGAGCTGGTTTGTGTAGCGGTCGGCTGTCTGCACATTCAGTCGAAGACCGCATGAAAATCGGCCCACGGATGCGCTCAGTTCTCGAAAAAGAGATCGATTTTCGGACTTTGTCGTTTTCAAATTTATTTTCGGACTTCGCCGATTTCAGCACCAACCCTAACCGTAGTTAAACATTAGTTTACATTAATACAATTTCAATGTTGATGTGCGAGATACATGTTAACATGTTGTTGTTGTTGTTATTGGTGTTGTCTGAACAGAACACAAACAGAAATCAATTCCGCGAAATCGGGACCTCCGTCTATTTTAATGTTTTAGTGTATATTGTCATTATTTTTAAATTTCTTGTTATAATCTCCCCAAATTATGCTCATATTTAAGGTATTATGTTATTCATAATCTGGGTGATTTTCATTCGCATACTGGGAATATTTATAAGAAGATAGTAGCGGGGCTGTGCCCAATTTGACGCTATTCCGCGGATAACCGGGGCTTGATATTTTCGGAGAATGTTATGCAAATTTTACGGACTTGGTCGATTTCAGCACCAACCTTACCCTTGTTTAACTTTAGTTTATATTTATAGAATATAATTTCAATTCGGATGTGATTGATGCATGTTAACTGGTTGTTGTTGTCATCTGGAAACATATATTATATATATATAATAACAACAACAATAACTAATACTACTACTGATTAGCTACGACTGGTCTGTTGTAGTTGTTCTCGTTCGGACTCTGTCGATTTTCGTTGTTCGCGGAGATTTGCCTTGTGATAATTTCGGACTTTTGTCGCTTTCAACGCAATTTTCTGACAGCCGATTTAGCATTGAAATTGTTCTAGTCCCCGCCGTCGGACCATCACTGAGCCATCAGGCCGTCCCCGGGCCCTGTCCGCCGCCGATGAGCTGGTTTGTGTAGCGGTCGGCTGTCTGCACATTCAGTTGAAGACCGCGTGTAAATCGGCCCACGGATGCGCTCAGTTCTCGAAAAAGAGATCGATTTTCGGACTTTGTCGTTTTCAAATTTATTTTCGGACTTCGCCGATTTCAGCACCAACCCTAACCGTAGTTAAACATTAGTTTACATTAATACAATTTCAATGTTGATGTGCGAGATACATGTTAACATGTTGTTGTTGTTGTTATTGGTGTTGTCTGAACAGAACACAAAC
This sequence comes from Corbicula japonica, assembly GCA_038501625.1. Taxonomy (NCBI): domain Eukaryota; kingdom Metazoa; phylum Mollusca; class Bivalvia; order Venerida; family Cyrenidae; genus Corbicula; species Corbicula japonica. The sequence goes on from JAZAYU010000995.1 coordinate 74,103, forward strand.
AGAAATCAATTCCGCGAAATCGGGACCTCCGTCTATTTTAATGTTTTAGTGTATATTGTCATTATTTTTAAATTTCTTGTTATAATCTCCCCAAATTATGCTCATATTTAAGGTATTATGTTATTCATAATCTGGGTGATTTTCATTCGCATACTGGGAATATTTATAAGAAGATAGTAGCGGGGCTGTGCCCAATTTGACGCTATTCCGCGGATAACCGGGGCTTGATATTTTCGGAGAATGTTATGCAAATTTTACGGACTTGGTCGATTTCAGCACCAACCTTAACCCTTGTTTAACTTTAGTTTATATTTATAGAATATAATTTCAATTCGGATGTGATTGATGCATGTTAACTGGTTGTTGTTGTCATCTGGAAACATATATTATATATATATAATAACAACAACAACAACAACTAATACTACTACTGATTAGCTACGACTGGTCTGTTGTAGTTGTTCTCGTTCGGACTCTGTCGATTTTCGTTGTTCGCGGAGATTTGCCTTGTGATAATTTCGGACTTTTGTCGCTTTCAACGCAATTTTCTGACAGCCGATTTAGCATTGAAATTGTTCTAGTCCCCGCCGTCAGACCATCACTGAGCCATCCGGCCGTCCCCGGGCCATGTCCGCCGCCGATGGGCTGGTTTGTGTAGCGGTCGGCTGTCTGCACATTCAATCGATTTTCGGACAGTGTCGTTTTCAAAAATATTTTCGGACTTCGCCGATTTCAGCACCAACCCTAACCGAAGTTAAACATTAGTTTACATTAATGCAATTTCAATGTTGATGTGCGAGATACATGTTAACATGTTGTTGTTGTTGGTGTTGGTGTTGTCTGAACAGAACACAAACAGAAATCAATTCCGCGAAATCGGGACCTCCGTCTATTATAATGAATAGAATTTCAATTCGGATGTGATTGATGCATGTTAACTGGTTGTTGTTGTCGTCTGGAATCGAATATATATATTGAACAAAATTTAACAATGACTATAACTACTGATTTGCTACGACTGGTCTGTTGTTTATTAATACAATTTCAATGTAGATGTGATTGATACATGTTAACATGTTGTTGTTGTTGTTGTTGGTGTTGTCTGCACAGACAATACCAATAACAAACAACAACAACAACAAAAAGAAATCAAGTCCGCGGAATCGGGACCTCCGTAATTATTAATGTCTTATTTTTATATGGTCATTATTTCTACCTCCGAACGAGAACAACTACGACAGACCAGTCGTAGCTAATCAGTAGTAGTTGTTGTTATTATATATATATATTATCACAGTTGATTTATATTTCTTTATAAGGGCTTCCAAGAGCTGTCCAATCTGCAGAAACGTGTATGCGAGAATGGAACTGCACATGAGCAGATTGCATGCCAAAGAATTCGGTCCAGAGGATTTGTTGAGAATTCAAAATTCAGAGGCTTTGCGTGTGAGGACTTTAGGGAATGTTGCTTTTAGCTTGGATGAGTTAATGAGGGATAACCCGGACAGCTATATGGCTGTAGCGCGTGTATTGATAGGGATTGGAGTACCCGTGTATATAAGGATAACGGGAAGTAAAGTTAAACACCTCACGACGGATGACCTGGCTACGTTTGCTCCACAATCCCAGACGAGTGGACAGGTTGGCAACCTTGTTAGACCGGATTCGGACGTGGGGGCTGAGATTCATCCACTACCCCAGACGAGTGGAGAGGTTGACCAGCTAGTTATACTGGATTCCAATGTGGGATCTCCCAGACCACGATCCAGGTTGAATCCTACCAGATCACCCACGGCAACGTCTCCACCGGTTACTGCCACGGTGACATCAGCCGTTCAACAGGTTGAAAGGACTTCATCACCCGGAAGTGACGAAATCTATGCAGAAAGTGTTAACCTGGCTGCAGATATTAATACAGGCAGCGTGAGCGACAACGGAGAACAACCCGTGCATAGCGGGGTAGCACAATTCTCTCCGCTGACGACTAGTAAGCAATCGTCACCCGCCTCTTCGGATATCGTTGCTGGTGTCAACAAGCAAAAACGGAAACGCGTACTGTTCAGTGACACCGATTCTGAGAATAGTGATGCACCTGACCTAGCGGTCTTAGAAAGTAATGACAGCGACCACAGCCACTCCTCCGCAGAGTCTGATGTCGAGAGACCAAAGTCAGGCAAAGCGTTAGTTAGGGATAACTACCAGGAACACGGACTGTACGTTTCGCCAGCTGAGAAGGATGTAGCATTGCGTGAAAACAGTCATTTGCGTTTGTTAAAGAAACATTATGATTCAATGAAGGTAAACACCGAAGGCAAGGAAGCTAGGACGAAAGCAATTGATAACAATTTGGCTATTGCTTCCAAAGTGATGAGATATCTTGCCCCTGGGAACGTGCTTGCAAATTTTAGATGGCATCATTTGAATTCAGACAAGCTATATTCGCTGTTCACTGTGTTAAGAGACGAAATTGGACTCGCTTCCCAAACGATTTCTAATTACTGTAAAGTACTGCGTCACATGTGCCTAGTCATTGCCAAAGATGAAAAATATTTCATGAACTACCCGAACGCCCGTGAAATCCGAGAAACGGTAAATGTAACGTTAGGCGAATTAAGCAAAGCTAACGCAAGGCACGTTGCTGTGGAGAAGTCCAAAAAAACGCAAATGACGTGTACACTGATGTGCAACGAATCGAGGACACGTATTTGCGTATATTTGAGATCTTTGAGAAGGCTAAAAAAGACGTTAAAGGTCTATTGGATAAATCTAAGACAAAGGCACTTAACCAACAAGAGGTGACCACTATCAATGGCTTTTTCAACCTGCATAGCCTCACCTGTGGCAATAGACCAAAGGTAATGCAGCATATGAAGAAGCAGGTATACAAGAAAGCAAGGAAAATGCCTAAGTATGACGAACAAGGTGCCAAGTATTATTACCTTGCTACTGCCGAACACAAGACAGGCGGTCAGTTTATATACTAAACGGAGGAACTGATGGAAATGCTCGATTTATATTACGAGAATGTCCGACCAAAACCCACCAGAGAGTACAATGAGTACTTATTTATAAATACGCATGGGAAGATAATCCACAACGTGTCTAACGATCTGGAGAAATTCATAAGAAAGTATGACAAAACGTTGTCATGCAATCACACGTACTATAGACAGATTGTGACAACACTTAGCAAGAGATTCATGAATGTGGAGCAGCAACGCATTCTACATGGAATGATGACTCACTCCGAGGCAACAGCAAACCGTCACTACGTGCTGGGGAACGATGACGCTGTTCCTCATAAACTCGGCATTCCACTCCTCGGCCGACTCTTGGACTACTGTGGGTCATCTGTTGGTAGGACTGTAAATTCTTACATTCGCGCCACTGGTCTTGATAAAGAAGTACCAGATTCTATCAGGCAAAAATTGCTCGAATTCTATATGTATCTTGACCGCCAAAAACATTTGGAAGACGCTACAGCGAAGAGTGAAGAGCCCGGGACTTCCAGGGCAAGCCCAGTACCTTCAGATCATTCATCTGCGGGCTCGACGTCATCGTCTGCCAACTCGACGTCATCGTCTACCAAATCGACGTCAAAGTCTACCAGCTCGACGTCAACGTCAACCGGCTCGACGTCAACGTCTACGGGCTACAAGTCTACGGGATCATCTGATATCACCAAAAAAGTTACGGAATCTGATCTAATCAAGACAAAGATGGGAATTATAACTTCAACAACGACTACTCCATCCCGGGACGAGTTCGATCAACATCTCAGAGACTTGAACCTCTCATCTCGTGCAAAATCGGAGAAAGATACTTGGTACAAGAGTCTATGTTCGTTCATACAGTATGAGCGTAACAAACGCCGCGCAGAAGAGGCCGTATCAGCACTCAGGCGCCTGCAGGATCCCTCACGATTTGAAGAGGCGATTAACAATTATTTAGAAGAAAAGGGGTGGAACAATGTGAAAACGAAAAAGGAAGCATTAGAAAAGCTTACACGTCTACACAATGACAAGTCCTTAACAAGAAAAGCGACGGTTGCTCCTGCACAAAAAACAGCCCCACTAGACGCAAAAATTAAAGAACAAATTCAGTCGCAAAGTTGGCCTCTTATCAAAATAAGGAAATGCACAGGGGATAAAGGGAGCGGTGCTTTTGCAAGTAGGGATATACCTAAAGACACAGTTATTTGTGATTATCACGGGGAAATAGTGTCGAAAGAGGACGGGGAATATCGTTATAGTACACTATACCAAGACAGGACTGATAATGTGTTTATGTTTAAGTTCGGTTACCAAGGTAAACAGTACTACTGCGACGCAGTAAAGCCCTGTTCGTGCCATCCCAATAAGAAAATTAAAGGACGTTTTCTAAATCACTCTAGAAAAAATCCGAACGTAAAAGTCACGACCAGGGGAGATGAAGAAAATGTCGTTTTACTGATGGTCACCACAAAAGATATATCGTTAGGCAGTGAACTATTGTTTGACTATGGCTGTAAAAATGACACTGGTTCCAACCAGCAAGACTGGATGTAATTGCTATACGCATTAAAACGGACTCACGGCTAAAAAGGTGCGCCCGCACTTTAGTTGGCAGCGAAGCTATTAAATGTGAGAAGCCGGCCTGAATCATGGCAACGAATCCCTTCGGATGAGGGGAGAAGTTGGCCGGAAAAGGCGGCGAATCACTACCTATAGCGAAGCTAGCTATTTAAACTGTCTCATGGCTATAAAGTGCGCCCGCACTTTTGTGGGCAGCGAAGCTATTAAATGTGAGAAGCCGGCCTGAATCATGGCAACGAATCCCTTCGGACGAGGGGAGAAGTTGGCCGAAAAAGGCGGCGAATCACTACCTATAGCGAAGCTAGCTATTTAAACTGTCTCATGGCTAAAAGGTGCGCCCGCACTTTTGTGGGCAGCGAAGCTATTAAATGTGAGAAGCCGGCCTGAATCATGGCAACGAATCCCTTCGGATGAGGGGAGAAGTTGGCCGAAAAAGGCGGCGAATCACTACCTATAGCGAAGCTAGCTATTTAAACTGTCTCATGGCTATAAAGTGCGCCCGCACTTTTTTTAGCAGCGAAGCTATTAAATGTGAGAAGCCGGCCGGAATCATGGCAACGAATCCCTTCTTATCAGGGGAGAAGTTGGCCGAAAAAGGCGGCGAATCACTACCTATAGCGAAGCTAGCTATTTCAACTGTCTCATGGCTAAAAGGTGCGCCCGCACTTTTGTGGGCAGCGAAGCTATTAAATGTGAGAAGCCGGCCGGAATCATGGCAACGAATCCCTTCTTATCAGGGGAGAAGTTGGCCGAAAAAGGCGGCGAATCACTACCTATAGCGAAGCTAGCTATTTAAACTGTCTCATGGCTATAAAGTGCGCCCGCACTTTTGTGGGCAGCGAAGCTATTAAATGTGAGAAGCCGGCCTGAATCATGGCAACGAATCCCTTCGGACGAGGGGAGAAGTTGGCCGAAAAAGGCGGCGAATCACTACCTATAGCGAAGCTAGCTATTTAAACTGTCTCATGGCTAAAAGGTGCGCCCGCACTTTTGTGGGCAGCGAAGCTATTAAATGTGAGAAGCCGGCCTGAATCATGGCAACGAATCCCTTCGGACGAGGGGAGAAGTTGGCCGAAAAAGGCGGCGAATCACTACCTATAGCGAAGCTAGCTATTTAAACTGTCTCATGGCTAAAAGGTGCGCCCGCACTTTTGTGGGCAGCGAAGCTATTAAATGTGAGAAGCCGGCCTGAATCATGGCAACGAATCCCTTCGGACGAGGGGAGAAGTTGGCCGAAAAAGGCGGCGAATCACTACCTATAGCGAAGCTAGCTATTTAAACTGTCTCATGGCTAAAAGGTGCGCCCGCTCTTTTGTGGGCAGCGAAGCTATTAAATGTGAGAAGCCGGCCTGAATCATGGCAACGAATCCCTTCGGATGAGGGGAGAAGTTGGCCGGAAAAGGCGGCGAATCACTACCTATAGCGAAGCTAGCTATTTAAACTGTCTCATGGCTATAAAGTGCGCCCGCACTTTTTTTGGCAGCGAAGCTATTAAATGTGAGAAGCCGGCCGGAATCATGGCAACGAATCCCTTCTTATCAGGGGAGAAGTTGGCTGAAAAAGGCGGCGAATCACTACCTATAGCGAAGCTAGCTATTTCAACTGTCTCATGGCTAAAAGGTGCGCCCGCACTTTTGTGGGCAGCGAAGCTATTAAATGTGAGAAGCCGGCCTGAATCATGGCAACGAATCCCTTCGGACGAGGGGAGAAGTTGGCCGAAAAAGGCGGCGAATCACTACCTATAGCGAAGCTAGCTATTTAAACTGTCTCATGGCTAAAAGGTGCGCCCGCACTTTTGTGGGCAGCGAAGCTATTAAATGTGAGAAGCCGGCCTGAATCATGGCAACGAATCCCTTCGGATGAGTGGAGAAGTTGGCCGGAAAAGGCGGCGAATCACTTCCTATAGCGAAGCTAGCTATTTAAACTGTCTGATGGCTATAAAGTGCGCCCGCACTTTTTTGGCAGCGAAGCTATTAAATGTGAGAAGCCGGCCGGAATCATGGCAACGAATCCCTTCTTATCAGGGGAGAAGTTGGCCGAAAAAGGCGGCGAATCACTACCTATAGCGAAGCTAGCTCTTTCAACTGTCTCATGGCTAAAAGGTGCGCCCGCACTTTTGTGGGCAGCGAAGCTATTAAATGTGAGAAGCCGGCCTGAATCATGGCAACGAATCCCTTCGGATGAGGGGAGAAGTTGGCCGGAAAAGGCGGCGAATCACTACCTATAGCGAAGCTAGCTATTTAAACTGTCTCATGGCTATAAAGTGCGCCCGCACTTTTTTTGGCAGCGAAGCTATTAAATGTGAGAAGCCGGCCGGAATCATGGCAACGAATCCCTTCTTATCAGGGGAGAAGTTGGCCGAAAAAGGCGGCGAATCACTACCTATAGCGAAGCTAGCTATTTCAACTGTCTCATGGCTAAAAGGTGCGCCCGCACTTTTGTGGGCAGCGAAGCTATTAAATGTGAGAAGCCGGCCTGAATCATGGCAACGAATCCCTTCGGATGAGGGGAGAAGTTGGCCGGAAAAGGCGGCGAATCACTACCTATAGCGAAGCTAGCTATTTAAACTGTCTCATGGCTATAAAGTGCGCCCGCACTTTTTTTGGCAGCGAAGCTATTAAATGTGAGAAGCCGGCCTGAATAATGACAACGAAGCTTCTCGCACGAGGGGCGAAGTTGGTCTAAAAGGGCGGCGAATCACTACCTATAGCGAAGCTATGGCCGTGCCAATCCTGGCTACAATGAGTTGGGGTGGTTCCCTAACGATACCCTGCTAATACCGGCTATAAATAAAGCTGGGGGGACCAGGAAACCCGGCAATAGGCTGAAAATAATTTGATTTGCGAAGAAATCAAGCTCGCGTATGCAGGTCCTCCGGTTATTTTATTGTCTTTGTTATGTGGTAATCGTTTCTACATGTATTGCTATAATCCCCCCAAATTTTGACCACATGTAGGATTTTATGTTCTTCATAATCTGGTTAATTTTCATTAAAATCTGAGCACGCATACTGGGAATATTTAGAAGAAACCCGATCCGTGGCCGCACCAAATTTGACGCTATTCCGCGGATAACCCGGGCTTGATATTTTCAGGGAATTTTATGTAAATTTTAATTTAATTATTAAACGTGTACAAATAAATCATGCTCCGGTATGTATGCAGTGATGGATTCTTTGATTCCTGGCATTTTTATTTATATTGGAGGGGGTTTATATAGCCTTTTTATGCCAAAATTGGCGGAAATATTGTAAGCTTGAATGCAGATTTAATCGGTTTTTCTGCTATAATTCATTTAAAACTCAATACATTTTATCCAAATATATGCTGTGAACAGTTACGTATAATACCTTCACGATGGGCACGCTTTTGGCTGAAAATAATTACATTTGGTTATGGATGAAATAAAATCAGCGGATGCGGGTCCTCCGATTATTTTAATATCTTTTTTTATGTGTTAATAAGTTCTACATTTATCTACATTTATTGCTATAATCCCCCCAAATTTTGCACACATGTAGGTTATTATGTTCTTCCAAAGGTGGGTGATTGTCATTAAAATCTGAGCACGCATACTGGGAATATTTAGAAGAAACCCGATCCGTGGCTGTGCCAAATTTGACGCTATTCCGCGGATAACCGGGGCTTGATATATTAAGCCGGCCTGAACTCGGTGAAAGCATCTCTTGGCCGAAAAACGGGTGAGAGGCGGGCCGCGGCCCATATTCCTAGTTGATGGTCATGATGGTGAAATGTCGACAATGAAGCCCTGTCAGGACGGTACCCACATTTTAATCGCTGTGAGTATAGGTGTAGAGGGCTCTC
>JAZAYU010000995.1:92500-107318 GCA_038501625.1 Corbicula japonica
AATGTGTTTTGACGCTACCGACATAGAGTTCCTAAATCGGCCAGCGACGCTACCCACATGGAGATTTATGAACTTGGATGACGCTACCCACGTAGAGAATTGAAAATTCACAAGTGCCAGGACGCTACCCACAGTGAGAATTGAATGTGTTATGACGCTACCGACATAGAGTTCCTAAATCGGCCAGCGACGCTACCCACATGGAGATTTATGAACTTGGATGACGCTACCCACATAGAGAATTGAAAATTCACAAGTGCCAGGACGCTACCCACAGTGAGAATTGAATGTGTTATGACGCTACCGACATAGAGTTCCTAAATCGGCCAGCGACGCTACCCACATAGAGATTTATGATCGTGGATGACGCTACCCACTTAGAGAATTGAAAATTCACAAGTGCCAGGACGCTACCCACAGTGAGAATTGAATGTGTTATGACGCTACCGACATAGAGTTCCTAAATCGGCCAGCGACGCTACCCACATAGAGATTTATGAACTTTAATAACGCTACCCACATAGAGAATTGAAAATTCACAAGTGCCAGGACGCTACCCACAGTGAGAATTGAATGTGTTATGACGCTACCGACATAGAGTTCCTAAATCGGCCAGCGACCCTACCCACATAGAGAATTATGAACTGGTGACGCTACCTACATAGAGAACTGAAAATTTGAATAATGGTGAAATAATGGTAAATAATGGTGAAATAATGGTAAATAATGGTAACTGGAATGAAAATAATAGTATAATGGTAAATAATGGTGAAATAATGGTAAGTAATGGTGAAATAATGGTAAGTGATGGTAACTAGAGTGAAAATAATAGTGAAATAATGGTAAATATTGGTGAAATAATGGTAAGTAATGTTGAAATAATGGTAAGTAATAGTGAAATAATGGTAAGTATTGGTAACTAGAGTAAAAGTAATGGTGAAATAATGGTAAATAATGGTAAAATAATGGTAAATAATGGAAACTGGAGTGACAATAATGGTGAAAAAATGGTAAATATTGGTGAAATAATGGTAATTAATGGTGAAATAATGGTAAGTAATAGTGAAATAATGGTAAGTAATGGTAACTAGAGTGAAAATAGTGGTGAGAAAATGGTAAATAATGGTGAAATAATGGTAAATAATGGTAACTGGAGTGAAAATAATGGTGAAATAATGGTAAGTAATGGTGAAATATAGGAAAGTTATAGTGAAATAATGGTAAGTAATGGTAACTAGAGTGAAAATAAGGGTGAAATAATGGTAAATAATGGTAAAATTATGGTAAATAATGGTGAAATAATGGTAAATAATGGTGAAATAACGGTAAGTAATGGTGAAGTAATGGTAAGTAATAGTGAAATTATAGTAAGTAATGGTAACTAGAGTGAAAATAATGGTGAAATAATGGTAAATAATGGTGAAATGATGGTAAGTAATGGTGAAATAATGGTAAGTAATAGTGAAATAATGGTAAGTAATGGTAACTGGAGTGAAAATAATGGTGAAATAATGGTAAATAACGGTGAAATAATGGTAAATAATGGTAAATAATGGTAACTGGAGTGAAAATAATGGTGAAGTAATGGTAAATTATGGTGAAATAATGGTAAGTAATGGTGAAATAATGGTTAGTTAAAAGTGAAATAATGGTAAGAAATGGTACCTAGAGTGAAAATAATGGTGAAAGAACGGTAAATAATCGTGAAAAAATGGTAAATAATGGTAACTGGAGTGAAAATAATGTTGAGATAATGGTAAATAATGGTGAAATAATGGTAAGTAATGGTAAAAAATGGAAAGTAATAGTGAAATAATGGTAAGTAATGGTAACTAGAGCGAAAATAATAGCGAAATATTGGTAAATAATACTGAAATAATGGTAAATAATGGTAAGTAATGTTGAAATAATGGTAAGTAATAGTGAAATAATGGTAAGTAATGTTAACTAGAGTGAAAATAATGGTGAAATAATGGTAAATAATGGTGAAATAATGGTAAATAATGGTAACTGGAGTGAAAAAAATGGTGAAATAATGGTAAATAATGGTGAAATAATAATATGTCATGGTAAATAGAGTGAAAAAATTGGTAAATAATGGTGAAATAATGGTAAGTAATGGTGAAATAATGGTAAGTAATAGTGAAATAATTGTAAGTAATCGTAACTAGAGTGAAAATAATGGTGAAATAATGGGAAATAATGGTGAAATAATGGTAAATAATGGTAACTGGAGTGAAAATAATGGTGAAATAATGTTAAATATTGGTGAAATAATAGTAAGTTATGGTGAAGTAATGGTAAGTAATAATGAAATAATGGTAAGTAATGGTAACTAGAGTGAAAATAATGGTGAAAAAATGGTAAATAATGGTGAAATAATGGTAAATAATGGTAACTGGAGTGAAAATAATGGTGAAGTAATGGTAAATTATGGTGAAATAATGGTAAGTTATGGTGAAATAATGGTTAGTTATAGTGAAATAATGGTAAGTAATGGTACCTAGAGTGAAAATAATGGTGAAAGAACGGTAAAAAATGGTGAAATTATGGTAAATAATGGTAACTGGCGTAAAAATAATGGTGAAATAATAGTAAATAATGGTGAAAAAATGGTAAGTAATGGTGAAATAATGGTAAGTAATAGTGAAATAATGATAAGTAATGGTAACTAGAGTGAAAATAATGGTAAAATAATGGTAAATAATGGTGAAATTATGGTAAACAATGGTAACTGGAGTGAAAATAATGATGAAATAATGGTAAATAATTGTGAAATAATGGTAAGTAATGATGAAATAATGGTAAGTAATAGTGAAATAATGGTAAGTAATCGTAACTAGAGTGAAATAATGGTGAAACAATGGTTAATAATGGTGAAATAAAGGTAAATAATGTTAACTGGAGTAAAAATAATGGTGAAATAATGGTAAATAATGGTGAAATAATGGTAAGTTATGGTGAAATTATGGTAAGTTATAATGAATAAATGGTAAATAATGGTAACTGGAGTGAAAATAATGGTGAAGTTACGGTACCTAGAGTGAAAATAATGGTGAAAGAACGGTAAATAATGGTGAAATAATGGTAAATAATGGTAACTGGAGTGAAAATAATGTTGAAAAAATGGTTAATAATGGTGAAATAATGGTAAGTAATGGTAAATTGAGTGAAAATAATGGTGAAATAATGGTGAAATAATGGTAAATAATGGTGAAAGGAGTGAAAAAATGGTGAAATAATGGTAAATAATGGTGAAATAATGGTACATAATGGTAACTGGAATGAAAATAATGGTGAAATTATGGTAAATAATGGTGAAATGATGGTTAGAAATGGTGAAATAATGGTAAGGAATAGTGAAATAATGGAAAGATATGGTAACTAGAGTGAAAATAATAGTGAAATAATGGTAAATAATGGTGAAATAATGGTACATAATGGTAACTGGAGTGAAAAAAATGGTGAAATAATGGTAAATAATGATGAAATAATGGTAAATAATGGTAACTGGAATGAAAATAATGGTGAAATGATGGTAAATAATGGTGAAATGATGGTAAGAAATGGTGAAATAATGGTAAGGAATAGTGAAATTATGGAAAGTTATGGTAACTAGAGTGAAAATAATAGTGTAATAATGGTAAATAATGGTGAAATAATGGTAAATAATGGTAACTGGAGTGAAAATAATTGTGAAATAATGGTAAATAATTGTGAAATAATGGTAAGTATTGGTAAAATAATGGTAAGTAATAGTTAAATAATGGTAAGTAATGGTAACTAGAGTGAAAATAATGGTGAAATTATGGAAATAATGGAAAATAATGGTAACTGGAGTGAAAAAAATGGTGAAATAATGGTAAATAATGGTGAAATAATGGTAAGTAATGGTGAAATGATGGTAAGTTATAGTGAAATAATGGTAAGTTATGGTAACTATAGTGAAAATAATGGTGAAATATTGGTAAATAATGGTGAAATAATGGTAAATAATGGTAAATGGAGTGAAAATAATGGTGAAATAATGGTAAGTTATGGTGAAATAACGGTAAGTAATGGTGAAGTAATGGTAAGTAATATTGAAATAATAGTAAGTCATGGTAACTAGAGTGAAAATAATGGTGAAATAATGGTAAGTAATGGTGAAATAATGGTAAATAGTGGTGAAATAATGGTAGGTTATAGTGAAATAATAATAAGTAATGGTACCTAGAGTGAAAATAATGGTGAAATAATGGTAAATAAATGGTAAATAATGGTAACTGGAGTGAAAACAAAGGTGAAATAATGGTAACTAAAGTGAAAATCATGGTAAAATAATGGTAAATAATGGTGAAATAATGGTAAGTAATGGAAAAATAACGGTAAGTAATTGTGAAATAATGGTAAGTAATGGTATTTAGAGTGAAAATAATGGTGAAATAATGGTAAATAATGGTGAAATAATGGTAAATAACGGCAACTGGAGTGAAAATAATGGTGAAATAATGGTAAATAATGGTAAATTAATGGTGTTATGGTGAAATAATGGTAAATAATAGTGAAAAAATGGTAAGTAATGGTAACTTGAGTGAAAATAATGGTGAAATAATGGTAAATAATGGTGAAATAATGGTAAATAATGGTAACTGGAGTGAAAATAATGGTGAAATAATGGTAAGTAATGGTGAAACAAAGGTAAGTTATAGTGAAATAATGGTAAGTAATGGTAACTGGAGTGAAAATAAGGGTGGAATAATGGTAAATAATGGTGAAATTATGGCAAATAATGGTTACTGGAGTGTAAATAATGGTGAAATAATGGTAAATAATGATGAAATAATGGTAAGAAATGGTGAAATAATGGTAAGTCATAGTGAACTAATGGTAAGTAATGGTAACTAAAGTGAAAATAATGGTGAAATAATGGTAAATAATGGTAACTGGAGTGAAAATAATGGTGAAAAAATGGCAAATAATGGTGAAATAATGGTAAGTAATGGTGAAATAATGGTAAGTAATAGTAAAATAATGGTAAGTTATGGTAACTAGAGTGAAAATAATGGTGAAATAATGGTAAATAATGGTAAACTAATGGTAAGTAATAGCAACTAGAGTGAAAAAATGGTAAAATAATGGGAAGTAATAGTTAAATAATGGTAAGTAATGGTAACTAGAGTGAAAATAATGGTGAAATTATGGAAATAATGGAAAATAATGGTAAATGGAGTGAAAATAATGGTGAAATAATGGTAAATAATGGTGAAATAATGGTAAGTAATAGCAACTAGAGTGAAAAAATGGTAAAATAATGGTAAATAATGGTGAAGTAATGGTAAATAATGGTGAAATAATGGTAAGTAATGGTGAAATATAGTAAGTACTAGTGAAATTATGGTAAGTTATGGTAACAAGAGTGAAAATAATGGTGAAATAATGGTAAATAATGGTGAAATAATGGTAAATAATTGTAACTGGAGTGAAAATAATGGTGAAAAATTGGTAACTAATGGTGAAATAATGGCAAGTAATGGTGACATAATGGTAAGGAATAGTGAAATAATGGTAAGTAATCGTAACTAGAGTGAAAATAATGGTGAAATAATGGTGAAATGATGGTGAAATAATGGTAACTGGAGTCAAAAAAAATAATGGTGAAATAATGGTTAATAATGGTGAAATAATGGTAAGTAATGGTGAAATAATGGTAAGAAATAATGAAATAATGGCAAGTAATGGTAACTAGAGTGAAAATAATGGTGAAAAAATGGTAAATAATGGTGAAATAATGGTAAATAATTTTAAATGGAGTGAAAAATGGTGAAATAATGGTAAACAATGGTGAAATAATGATAAATAATGGTAACTGGATTGAAAATAATGGTGAAATAATGGTGAAATGATGGTAAGTAATGGTGAAGTAATGGTAAGGAATAGTGAAATAATGGAAAGTTATGGTAACTAGAGTGAAAATAATAGTGAAATAATGGAAAATAATGGTGAAATAATGGTAAAGAATGCTAACTGGAGTGAACATAATGGTGAAATAATGGTAAAAAATGGTGTAATAATGGTAAGTTATGGTGAAATAATGGTAAGTAATAATGAAATAATGGTAAGTAATGGTAACTAGAGAGAAAATAATGGTGAAATTATGGTAAATAATGGAAAATAATGGTAACTGGAGTGAAAATAATGGTGAAATAATGGTAAATAATGGTGAAATAATGGTAAGTAATGGTGAAATGATGGTAAGTTATAGTGAAATAATGGTAAGTTATGGTAACTTGAGTGAAAATTATGGTGAAATAATGGTAAATAATGGTGAACTAATGGTAAGTTATGGTAACAAGAGTGAAGAAATGGTAAAATAATGGTAAATAATGGTGAAATAATGGTGAAATAACGGTAAGTAATGGTGAAATAATGGTAAGTAAAAGTGAAATAAAAGTAAGTAATGGTAAAATAATGGTAAGTAATGGTGAAATAATGGTAAGAAATAGTGAAATAATAATAAGTAATGGTAACTAGAGTGAAAATAATGGTGAAATAACGGTAAATAATGGTGAAATATTGGTAAATAATGGTAACAGGAGTGAAAATAATGTTGAAAAAATGATAAATAATTGTGAAATAATGGTATGTAATGGTGAAATAATGGTAAGTAATAGTGAAATAATGGTAAGTAATGGTAACTAGAGTGAAAATAATAGTGAAATAATGGTAAATAATGGTGAAATAATGGTAAATAATGGTTACTGGAGTGAAAATAATGGTGAAATAATTGTATATAATGGCGAAATAATGGTAAATAATGTTGAAATAATGGTAAGTAATAGTGAAATAATGGTAAGTAATGGTAACTTGAGTGAAAATAATGGTGAAATAACAGTAAATAATGGTGAAATAATGGAAAATAATGGTAAATTGAGTGAAACAAATGGTGAAATAATGGTAAACAATGGTGAATTATGGTAAAAAATGGTGAAATAATGGTAAGTAATGGTGAAATAATGGTAAGTAATAGTGAAATAATGGTAAGTAATGGTAACTAGAGTGAAAATAATGGTGAAATTATGGTAAATAATGGAAAATAAGGGTAACTGGAGTGAAAATAATGGTGAAATAATGGTAAGTAATGGTGAAATTATGGTAAGTAATAGTGAAATAATAATAAGTAATGGTAACTAGAGTGAAAATAATGGTGAAATAATGGTAAATAATGGTAAAATAATGGTAACTGGAGTGAAAATAACGGTGAAATAATGGTAACTAATGTGAAAATCATGGTGAAATAATGGTAAATAATGGTGAAATAATGGTAAGTAAGGGTGAAACCACGGTAAGTAAGGGTGAAACCACGGTAAGTAATGGTAACTAGAGTGAAAATAATTGTGAAATAATGGTAAATAATGGTGAAATAATGATAAATAATGGCAACTGGAGTGAAAATAATGGTGAAATAATGGTAAATAATGGTAACTGGAGTGAAATAAATGGTGAAATAATGGTAAATAATGGTGAAATAATAATATGTCATGGTAACTAGAGTGAAAAAATTGGTAAATAATGGTGAAATAATGGTAAGTAATGGTGAAATAATGGTAAGTGATAGTGAAATAATTGTAAGTTATCGTAACTAGAGTGAAAATAATGGTGAAATAATGGTAAATAATGGTGAAATAATGGTAAATAATGGTACTTGGAGTGAAAATAATGGTGAAATAATGTTAATTATTGGTGAAATAATAGTAAGTAATGGTGAAGTAATGGTAAGTAATAATGAAATAATGGTAAGTAATGGTAACTAGAGTGAAAATAATGGTGAAAAAATGGTAAATAATGGTGAAATAATGGTAAATAATGGTAACTGGATTGAAAATAATGGTGAAGTAATGGTAAATTATGGTGAAATAATGGTAAGTAATGGTGAAATAATGGTTAGTTATAGTGAAATAATGGTAAGTAATGGTATCTAGAGTGAAAATACTGGTGAAAGAACGGTAATAAATGGTGAAATTATCTTAAATAATGGTAACTGGAGTAAAAATAATGGTGAAATAATAGTAAATAATGGTGAAAAAATGGTAAGTAATGGTGAAATAATGATAAGTAATAGTGAAATAATGATAAGTAATGGTAACTAGAGTGAAAATAATGGTAAAATAATGGTAAATAATGGTGAAATAATGGTATGTAATGGTGAAATAATGGTAAGTTATAGTAAAATAATGGTAAGTAATGGTAACTAGAGTGAAAATAATGGTGAAATAATGGTAAATAATGGTAAACTAATGGTAAGTAATGGTAACTAGAGTGAAAAAATGGTAAAATAATGGTAAATAATGGTGAAATAATGGTAAATAATGGTGAAATAATGGTAAGTAATGATGAAATAATGGTAAGTACTAGTGAAATAATGGTAAGTAATGGTAACAAGAGTGAAAATAATGGTGAAATAATGGTGAAATAATGGTAAATAATGGTAACTGGAGTGAAAATAATGGTGAAAAATTGGTAAATAATGGTGAAAAAATGGTAAGTAATGGTGACATAATTTTAAATAATAGTGAAATAATGGTAAGTTATCGTAACTAGAGTGAAAATAATGGTGAAATAATGGTAAATAATGCTGAAATAATGGTAAATAATGGTAACTGGAGTGAAAATAATGGTGAAATAATGGTAAATAATGGTGAAATAATTGTAAGTTAATGGTGAAATAATGGTAAGTAATAATGGAATAATGGTAAGTAATGATAACTAGAGTGAAAATAATGGTGACAAAATGGTAAATAATGGTGAAATAATGGTAAATAATGGTAAATGGAGTGAAACTAATGGTGAAGTAATGGTAAATAATAGTGAAATAATGGTAATTAATGGTGAAATGATGGTTAGTTATAGTGAAATAATGGTACCTAGAGTGAAAATAATGGTGAAATAACGGTAAATAATGGTGAAATAATGGTAAATAATGGTAACTGGAGTGAAAATAATGTTGCAAATATGGTAACTAATGGTGATAAAATGGTAAGTAATGGTGGAATAATGGTAAGTAATAGTGAAATAATGGTAAGTAATGGTAACTAGACTGAAAATAATAGTGAAATAATGGTAAATGATGGTGAAATAATGGTAAATAATGGTAACTGGAGTGAAAATAATGGTGAAATAATTGTAAATAATGGTGAAATAATGGTAAATAATGTTGAAATAATGGTAAGTAATAGTGAAATAATGGTAAGTAATGGTAACTTGAGTGAAAATAATGGTGAAATAATGGCAAATAATGGTGAAATAATGGTAAATAATGGTAAATTGAGTGAAAATAATGGTGAAATAATGGAAAACAATGGTGAAATAATGATAAATAATGGTAACTGGAGTGAAAATAATGGTGAAATAATGGAAAACAATGGTGAAATAATGATAAATAATGGTAACTGGAGTGAAAATAATGGTGAAATAATGGTAAATAATGGTGAAATGTTGGTAAGTAATGGTGAATAATGGTAAGTAATAGTGAAATAATGGAAAGTTATGGTAACTAGAATGAAAATAATAGTGAAATAATGGTAAATAATGGTGAAATAATGGTAAAGAATGCTAACTGGAGTGAAAATAATGGTGAATTGATGGTAAATAATGGTGAAATAATGGTAAATAATGGTGAAATAATGGTAAGTAATAGTGAAATAATGGTAAGTAATGGCAACTAGAGTGAAAATCATAGTAAAATAATGGTAAATAATGGTGAAATAATGGTAAGTAATAGTGAAATAATGGTAAGTAATTGTAACTAGATGAAAATAATGGTGAAATGATGGTAAATAATGGAAAATAATGGTAACTGGAGTGGAAATAATGGTGAAATAATGGTAAGTTATGGTGAAATTATGGTAAGTAATAGTGAAAAAATAATAAGTAATGGTAACTAGAGTGAAAATAATGGTGGAATAATGGTAAATAATGGTAAAATAATGGTAACTGGAGTGAAAATAACGGTGAAATAATGGTAACTAATGTGAAAATATGGTGAAATAATGGTAAATAATCGTGAAATAATGGTAAGTAATGGTGAAATAACGGTAAGTTATTGTGAAACAATGGTAAGTAAATGTAACTAGATTAAAAATCATGGTGAAATAATAGTAAATAATGGTGAAATAACGGTAAATATTGGCAACTGGAGTAAAAATAATGGTGAAATAATGGTAAATAATGGTGAAATAATGGTAAGTTATGGTAAAATAATGGTAAGGAATAGTGAAATAATGGTAAGTAATGGTACCTTGAGTGAAAATAATGGTGAAATAATGGTAAATAATGGTGAAATAATGGTAAATAATGGTAACTGGAGTGAAACTAACGGTGGAATAATGGTATATAATGGTGAAATAATGGTTAGTAATGGTGAAATAATGGTAAGTAATAGTAAAATAATGGTATGTAATAGTGAAATAATGGTAAGTAATAGTAACTAGATGAAAATAATGGTGAAATTATGGTAAATAATGGAAAATAATGGTAACTGGAGTGGAAATAATGGTGAAATAATGGTAAGTAATGGTGAAATTATGGGAAGTACTAGTGAAAAAATAATAAGTAATGGTAACTAGAGTGAAAATAATGGTGGAATAATGGTAAATAATGGTAAAATAATGGTAACTGGAGTGAAAATAACGGTGAAATAACGGTAACTAATGTGAAAATCATGGTGAAATAATGGTAAATAATGGTGAAATAATGGTAAGTAATGGTGAAATAACGGTAAGTAATTGTGAAATAATAGTAAGTAAATGTAACTAGATTAAAAATTATGGTGAAATAATGGTAAATAATGGTGAAATAATGGTAAATATTGGCAACTGGAGTGAAAATAATGGTGAAATAATGGTGAAATTATGGTAAGTTATGGTAAAATAATGGTAAGGAATAGTGAAATAATGGTAAGTAATGGTACCTAGAGTGAAAATAATGGTGAAATAATGGTAAATAATGTTGAAATAATGGTAAATAATGGTAACTGGAGTGAAACTAACGGTGGAATAATGGTAAATAATGGTGAAATAATGGTTAGTAATGGTGAAATAATGGTAAGTAATATTAAAATAATGGTATGTAATGGTAACTAGAGTGAAAATAATGGTGAAATAATGGTAAATAATGGTAAACTAATGGTAAGTAATGGTAACTAGAGTGAAAAAATGGTAAAATAATGGTATATAATGGTGAAATAATGGTAAATAATGGTGAAATAATGGTAAGTAATGATGAAATAATGGTAACTACTAGTGAAATAATAGTAAGTTATGGTAACTAGAGTGAAAATAATGGTGAAATAATGGTAAATAATGGTGAAATAATGGTAAATAATGGTAACTGGAGTGAAAATAATGGTGAAGTAATGGTAAATAATGGTGAAATAATGGTAAGTAATGGTGAAATAATGGTTAGTTATAGTAAAATAATGGTACCTAGAGAGAAACTAATGGTGAAATAACGGTAAATAATGGTGAAATAATGGTAAATAATGGTAACTGGAGTGAAAATAATGTTGAAAAAATGGTAAATAATGGTGAAATAATGGTAAGTAATGGTGAAATGATGGTAAGTAATAGTGAAATAATGGTAAGTAATGGTAACTAGTGTGAAAATAATAGTGAAATAGTGGTAAATCATGGTGAAATAATGGTAAATAATGGTAACTGGAGTGAAAATAATGGTGAAATAATGGTAAATAATGGTGAAATAATGGTAAATAATGTTGAAATAATGGTAATTAATAGTGAAATAATGGTAAGTAATGGTAACTTGAGTGCAAATTATGGTGAAATAATGGTAAATAATGGTGAAATAATGGTAAAAAATGGTAAATTTAGTGAAAAAAATGGTGAAATAAAGGTAAACAATGGTGAAATAATGGTAAATAATGGTAACTGGAGTGAAAATAATGGTGAAATAATGGTGAAATGATGGTAAGTAATGGAGCAATAATGGTAAGTTATAGTGAAATAATGGAAAGTTATGCTAACTAGACTGAAAATAATAGTAAAATAATGGTAAATAATGGGGAAATAATGGTAAATAATGCTAACTGGAGTGAAAATAATGGTGAAATAATGGTAAATAATGGTGAAAAAATGGTAAGTAATGGTGACATAATGGTAAGTAATAGTGCAATAATGGTAAGTACTGGTAACTAGAGTGAAAATAATGGTAAAATTATGGTAGATAATGGAAAATAATGGTAACTGGAGTGAAAATAATGGAGAAATAATGGTAAGTGAAGGTAAAATAATGGAAAGTAATAGTAAAATAATAATAAGTAATGGTAGCTAGAGTGAAAATAATGGTGAAATAATGGTAAATCATGGTAAAATAATGGTAACTGGAGTGAAAATAACGGTGAAATAATGGTAACTAATGTGAAAATCATGGTGAAATAATGGTAAATAATGGTGAAATAATGGTAAGTAATGGTGAAATAACGGTAAGTAATTGTGAAATAATGGTAAGTAATGGTAACTAGAGTGAAAAAAATGGTGAAATAATGGTAAATAATGGTGAAATAATGGTAAATAATGGTAAAAAATTGGTAAATAATGGTAACTGTGGTGAAAATAATGGTGAAATAATACTAAATAATGGTGAAATAATGGTAAGTTATGGTGAAATAATGGTAAGTAATAGTGAAATGGTGGTAAGTAATGGTGAAATGATGGTAAGTTATAGTGAAATAATGGTCAGTTATGGTAACTTAAGTGAAAATTATGGTGAAATAATTATAAATAATGGTGAAATAATGGTAAATAATGGTAGCTGGAGTGGAACTAATGGTGGAATAAAAGTAAATAATGGTGAAATAATGGTAAGTAATGGTGAAATAATGGTAAGTAATAGTGAAAAAATGGTAAATTATGGTAACTAGAGTGAAAATAATGGTGAAATAATGGTAAATAATGGTGAAATAATGGTAAATAATGGTGAACTAATGGTAAGTAATGGTAACTAGAGTGAAAAAATGGTAAAATAATGGTAAATAAATGTGAAATAATGGTAAGTAACGGTGAAATAATGGTAAGTTATGGTGAAATAATGGCAAGTAATAGAGAAATAATAATAAGTTATGGTAACTTGAGTGAAAATAATGGTGAAATAATAGTAAATAATGGTAAAAAATTGGTAAATAATGGTAACTGGAGTGAAAATAATGGTGAAATAATGGTAACTAAAGTGAAAATCATGGTGAAATAATGGTAAATAATGGTGAAATAATGGTAAGTAATGGTGAAATAGTGGTAAGTAATAGTGAAATAATGGTAAGTAATGGTAACTAGAGTGAAAATAATGGTGAAATAATGGTAAAAAATGGTGAAATAATGGTAAATAATGGCAACTGGAGGGAAAATAATGGTAAAATAATGGTAAATAATGGCAACTGGAGGGAAAATAATGGTAAAATAATGGTAAATAATGGTTAAATAATGGTAAGTAATGGTGAAATAATGGTAAGTAATGGTGAAATAACGGTAAGTAATGGTAACTAGAGTGAAAATAATGGTTAAATAATGGTAAATAGTGGTGAAATAATGGTAAATAAAGGTAACTGGAGTGAAAATAATGGTAAAATGATGGTAAATACTGGTGAAATAATGGTAAGTAATGTTGAAATAATGGTAAGTAATAGTGAAATAATGGAAAGTAATGGTAACTAGAGTAAAAATAATGGTGAAATAATGGTGAAATAATGGTAAATAATGTTAACTGGAGTGAAAATAATGGTGTAATAATGGTAAATAATGGTAAAATAATGGTAAGTTATGGTGAAATAATGGTAAATAATGGTAAAATAATGGTAACTGGAGTGAAAATAACGGTGAAATAATGGTAACTAAGGTGAAAATCATGGTGAAATAATGGTAAATAATGGTGAAATAATGGTAAGTAATGGTGAAATGATGGTAAGTAATAGTGAAATAATGGTAAGTAATGGTAACTATAGTGAAAATAATGGTGAAATAATGGTAAATCATGGCGAAATAATGGTAAATAATGGTGAAATAACGGTAAGTAATGGTGAAGTAATGGTAAGTAATAGTGAAATAATAGTAAGTAATGGTAACTAGAGTGAAAATAATGGTGAAATAATGATAAATAATGGTGAAATGATGGTAAGTAATGTAGAAATAATGGTAAGTAATAGAGAAATAATGGTAAGTAATGGTAACTAGAGTGAAAATAATGGTGAGATAATGGTAAATAATGGTGAAATAATGGTAAATAATGGTAAATGGAGAGAAAATAATAGTGAAATAATGGTAATTAATGGTGAAATAATGGTAAGTTATGGTAAAATAACGGTAAGTAATGGTGAAGTAATGGTAAGAAATAGTGAAATAATAGTAAGTAATGGTAAGTAGAGTGAAAATCATGGTGAAATAATGGTAAATAATGGTGAAATAATGGTAAGTAATGGTGAAATAACGGTAAGTAATTGTTAAATAATGGTAAGTAATGGTAACTAGAGTGAAAACAATGGTGAAATAACGGTAAATAATGGTGAAATAATGGTAAATAATGGCAACTGGAGTTAAAATAATGGTGAAATGATGGTAAATAATAGTAAAATAATTGTAAGTTATGGTGAAATAATGGTAAATAATGGTGAAATAATGGTAAATAACGGTAACTGGAGTGAAAGTAATGGTGAAAAATGGTAAATAATGGTGAAATAATGGTAAAGAATGGTAACTGTAGTGAAAATAATGGTTAAATAATGGTAAATAATGGTGAAATAATGGTAAGTAATGGTGAAATAATGGTTAGTTAT